>JABJVR010001140.1:0-19728 GCA_025773905.1 Chitala chitala
AATAATAATAATAATAATAATAATAATAATAATAATAATTATTATTATTATTATTATTATTATTATTATTATTATTAATTCAAGGGTTATATGTGTCGAGCATGAGGTATTTTATTTTATTATCATCTTGCTGATCTTTCAGTTCCCAAATATTTATAAAGTACTGTATCAATATCCCCGTATCCCCCATTCCTTCAAAAAAGGGTTATCAAAACATAAGAAAAAATGCCTCCATCGGCACAATATTTTATGCTGTACCGGCACAATACTAACCGTGTAAACGTGTAAAAGACGTAGAAAACATTAAATCGCGTGAAAATAAAAAATGAATTAATGTTACAACGTATAAAGAAACAGAGATTGAGAGAACTACAAGTCCCAAGACTAGTCATGTGTTGATTCTTCAACCTCTCTTGCTGGAAGTCGCCGGACGGATGCACGCCTGTGATTGGTCGCGTTCTGACTTTTCATTGGCCCGATGGGAGCTCAACCTAGCGTGCTGTTTATTTGGGTGCAGCGGTAGTGAAAATGGCAGCAGATACAGGGAGGTACAGGAGTGCAGTGACAAAGAGCAATGACCCTTCTGGGTTACTAATTTCTGTCATCAGGTGGGGAATGTAGCTTTTCAGTATCAAATGAAAGTCTTGTGTTTATTTACGTTTAAACTGCACTGTAAAACATTAATCGGTGAGTTGTTGGCGGCCTGTATGCAGAATTACATCCGGTTGTCTCCAGTGTTTGTGAACGTCTTTGCTTCTGCACCAAAGTAATTTTAATATACGTTACTGACAATAGTTGTTAGCATGGTGTTTTGCAATGCTTAAGACTTTCAGTTTAATCGTGTAAGTAATAGCCGTAGTAAATCGTGCCGATGACGGTGCTTTTCTACATCTGTCAACCTCGACCAATGAATAGGATAATTTAAAGATAAATGTGTTTGGCTTTAACGTTAGCGTTAAATACTGAGGCATCCCGTTTTATGAATTACTGGATGTACGTGTGTGTTTAACAACATCGTGACAAAGTACTATTAAAATTTTCCTTTTTTAAAACTTGCTTCTTTACTAAACGGTGTTTGTTTGGGACGGGGGTGCGGGCTCCTTGTCACTCTTCGCGTCATTATTGGCTTTTAAATTTCATAGTTTATGGCGTGTGCTCTTGCAATTTCCCGTTTTGCCTTCGGGAAGCAGGCGTGCCGTTGTGTGAAATTGCATGTGAGAAGAAACGCTCTCTCCGAGTCAATCTGAGCGTCCGGCTAACTGCCTGCGTGCCCGGATGGCGCGGAGCAGTAGTGCAGGACCTCCCGTCCCGGACTCTTCTTTCTTGGTTGATTGCCTAATCCCCCTCCCTTCCTTTTCTCCAGCAGCATATTACACTTGCAAACTTATTGTTCCTGAGGGGGGAGTGGAAGTAGTGTCTACTAAACAGTTGTTGAAATTGTTCTGGCAGGTACTGAATTTATTGACCTCACCAAAGTTAAAGGGTGAGGGAAAATATCTCGGTTGCCACACAGTTGTGGCAAAGTAAGGCTGACACACAAACCTGATGTCAATTTATCTGGCTGTTGTTGAAAGGCTGTTATTCTTCTGTTTCCTTTTCTGCTATTTACATTTATTCATTTAGCAGATGCCTTTGTCTAAAACTCCTTATAAATCGCACATGCTTGTTACAAAAGTGGGCAGCCACCTTCAGGGAACTGGCACTGTCTTGCTCAGGGACACACCTGGTGGCTGGGGTGGGAATCGAACCAGGAGACTTCCACATGCCAGTCTGATGTGTCCACCCGTTGAGCCACTGGCTGCCAGATACCATCTCATGTAGGCCCCAAGCCAGGAATATGAAGAGGAGCATTGTTCAGACAGTGCTTTGATTGCTGTTAATTATTGGCCTTTGATGGTTTATTGAAGCACAGCTCTCAGCAGATTTAACTGTGGTTTCATTAACCCCCCCCTCTGCCCCACTGCTCTTCATTGCCTGTAAAATTCTGCAGCTACCAATATGAAGTGCTTTTTTGGACTGGACATGGTAGCTTGTATTCATAAATCCTGGTTAATGAGTATTTGGCTGTACCTGAGTCCCGTTCCTACACAGGTACCCCACCTTTCCACAAATGCCACAGCTTCCTGTTGCTGCTGCTGTGAGCGCTCACGGCCTGAAGGGAGTTCTGCAGTAATGCACGGTGCCACGATGTTTCCCCTGCCAGACTTTGGGTGACGAAGAGCTGGGTCTGTGGTCATCTTCAATGAGCACGACGCCTTGATTTTAGTGTTGTCACACACCTGAGGTCTTAGGACAATGAGCGAGTTTGCGGTAGTAGGCTATTAGATGTTAGGGGCTGAGGTGAAAGTGATGAGCTGGGATGTTAAGACGAATCACCTTAGCATTTTTATCCTGACTGAATTGATCTGAAGCTGATGAGGCTATTCAGTCATTGCATAGCTTGTTTGGCTAGTAGAGGTTTTTTTATTTTTTTTTTATTTTTAAACTGTAGCTTCTGAAAAATGCATGTCATTGGGTAGAATGTACATGTTGACCCCTGACCCCTGTGCATGGAGTCGTGCTCCCTGGCCACTGCTTTGTGCTGATCCGTGTTTCTGCTGCAGGACGCTGTCTAGCAGCGATGATGTGCAGGACCGGGAGACGGAGAAGGGGCGCCTGGAGGAGGCCTATGAGAAGTGTGACCGGGACCTGGACCAGCAGATTATCCAGCATTACACGGAGCTCACCACCGCTATCCGCACCTACCAGAGCATCACTGAGCGCATCACCAGCTCCCGTAACAAGATCAAGCAGGTCAGGACTGGCCGCTGGCCACAGTTAGGGACCGTCTGCCAACATGCACACTGCAGGTTGGGTGTCACTGTACCTCCAGCCCATTTCCTATAAGTCAGGGACCATCAGCCAACATACATACTGTAGGGCGCCTGTGTAGTTGTCAGTAATTCACAGTAGTCCAGATTCCCTTTTGAAATCGCTACAGAGCAGATGTAATGTGCTTACTCCAGTGATCGTGTAGAGTCAGCAGGTTAGTGTCTTTGTTTCCTGTTTGCTGGGACATCCCTCTCAGACCTCTCAGCCAGGAAAAGCATTTATACCAGCGCTGTTTTGCGCTGGGGGCTGAAGATCACACAAAGCATCGCTTCAGCCTTTGCCTTGTGAAAATTGCATTGCCTGTTACGTAAATGGTTCTACAGCAGTCGTTTACTGTCCTAAAAAGGAGAAGGGACTTTTCTTTAATGGGAATAAGAAGGACAATTAAAGTGTTAATAAAAAGTTACAAAAGCTTTAGCCAAGTGGCTAAATGCAGCAGCGTCCTTGGAGCTCGTCCTTGTATTTTCAGCCCTACATTAGTTTCTTTATTAATTTTTTTAAGAACTACATTTTTGTTTAGGAAGTGCAGGGCAAGTTTACCTTCGAACTTTAAAGTAAAACTTTAAAATGTGCTTAGAAGGGTTTCAGTATGAATGCAGGCGTCCCAGTTCTTGAAGAGCACAGTCATCCAGGTTTTAAAGCTTCTGTGTCAGCAAGATGTTGAAGACACACACTTTTGTGGTACGCTTATTGACCTTATGCCTTGGTCAAATGACTAAGAGTAGGGCTGGGCTATAAATGGACTTTCAGACCATTTTGATTTCCTGTTTGTGAATTGAAAGTTAGTGCAGGTAATGTAGTTCCCCCTTAATGGAAAACGTTAAGGTAATTCTGCTGTCAAAGTGAAAGGGAAATAAGTTCTGCCACTGCTAATTTTAAACATCCTTTGTTGATTGCCTTTTGGCAGTTGTACTTGGACTTCCATTTTTGTAAGGTGGACAGTACCAAAGTACTCCAATGACTGAGAGGTCTGTCATGTGCCTAACTTTCAGGTTTTACAGACTCACACCACTTTGTGTGCTGGGGGCTGTTTTTTATGTGTATTGGCATCACCGTCCAAGAAGAAACAATCTGTTACGGTAGCAGGTTTCGCCCAAAAACAGTCAAATTTACAAACGTAAACAAACATATGGACTAGCAGCACATGTTCTGTCCCTGTGCTCACTGGCTCTTGAGGTTTGTCTTAACTGCAGTCAGATCATTTTCAGCACTTAAAGAGGAAGAGTGGAATTAGTGTGAGGGCTGTGCTATGTGGAATTACAGGCATTTAGTATCTCTGTGTGTCTGATATGGTCTTTGCATGGACCCCTGTACATGTACTGTGCTAGCAAATACCTTTTGTTTTCATTGGTAAATATTTTCTCTCGTAAAGTTGGAACAATGCTGCTGTAATGGTGTCAGACTGCCCAGGACTTTAAAATGAAGTTCTGTGCTCACGATCCCTTGCTGTGGGCAAGCCCATGGGTCCTTTGACATGATTTCTTGTCTTTTACTCCTAAAAACTGCCACTTGCTCCCCTCCTTGCTTTGTGGGTTTGGGGAACAGAAACAAACAGACCTTCCCAGATGTTCTCACCATGTTTCTGGCTAGCTGTAGAGGCATTGCGGCGCCTCATACCGCTAGGCACAACAGCTCTGACGCGTGTTTTCCAGGAGGAGCTTCCCAGAGCTCCTGTCACCTGCGGAAGTGACGGTCTGCGCTGCTCGCCCGCGTCCGCGCCTCGTGCGCTGTCGAGGAATTGGAGCGGCGGGGTCGGTCGCCTGGCACGCCTGCTGACGGACGTGCCTTCACGACGCACTCTTTGGGAATAACACGCCTCGTCTTGCAGCAGATAAATATAACTGAAACACCCTGCAGGCCTGCTGTTTGAGCTCACGCCAGCTTGTCAGGGTTGGAGATGCTAGCTCTGTGCTGTCCGCTGTGTGGTTAAAGAGCTGCATGTGCTGCTTTCCACAGCGGGACACTGCTGTCCTGTCAGTGTAAATGCACAGTCCATGGAACCAGAAAGTCTGGTTTAAATTGGACTGCTTTGCAGCTTTGAAGAACTGCTCAAGTTTGTCTGGGCTCCTTTGACACCCTGGTTCCAAATTGGTTCTGTTTTTTTTTTGTATTGCCCAATACTGGTGGGGAGAGTCCTTGTCCTGATCAGAGGCTCACCTGTGTGATTTTTATTTATTAATTTTTTGCCCCCTGTCCCCACAGGTGAAGGAGAACCTGCTGTCCTGTAAGATGCTGCTGCACTGCAAGCGGGACGAGCTGCGGAAGCTGTGGATCGAGGGCATCGAGCACAAGCACGTCCTGGGCCTGCTAGACGAGATCGAGAGCATAAAGCAGGTCCCTCAGAAGCTCGAGGTGTGCATGGCCAGCAAGCACTACCTGCACGCCACGGACATGCTGGTGAGTCTGTGTACGTCGCGCCAGGTGGCTGGGCCGCACGTCTCAGCTGTGTCCGTAACGTCCCTCTTGGGATATGAACCGACAACCTACAGAGTGAAAACTTGTAGAAAATGTGTTTCTGCATCAACTGTCGTGATAATGACTGCTCACCCCCCAACAGTCATGTTAAGGATGAATGGGGTGTGTCCAGTGGTTGTCTCTGTAGATTGGGTGTTACTCTGATAGGCCTGTGTGTTTGTATGTGTTTTGGGTGCTGTCGTTGTGTCCCATCTCTTTGTCTCATACACACACACACACAAACACGGGTGAAGTGTAAGTTCAGTACCCCCTTCCCCCTAAATCACTCGGGGTGTCTGTGTTCTGATTGGCTGTTGGCGTGAAAATGAATTTATTTAGTCATTCCAGGAGTGATTAAAGTGGTGTGGCTTTTACAGAGAAGGATGTTTCAGGTTATCCTGCCCTTCAGGTTGTCCTCTAATTTCCCCATCCCTCCATTTGCACACTGAATCACCGGAGAGGAGCTCAGTGAGGGTACATATCAGATCTCATGTTAGCAGTTGGGTTTTTCTGTCTCTTCTGAGTGTACGTCCTGCTCTCTTCCCGCCTCTGTCTCTCCTGGTTACTCCATCATCTCCACGTTCTCTCCATCCATCCACTCCTCTCCACCTCTCCCACTCCCTTCATCTCAGTTTCTCACTGCCCTCCATCACCTCTCCCTCCCATCTTGTGACATAACTGTCAAATTACAGCGAACCCCTCTCAGGTAAATTTTGGCCTCCCTGTCTTTTTATATTGTTACACATTTCTCACCTTTGAGTCCAGCCCCCCCATTTTGCTCCCTTCCACAGTGTCCCATTGGTGCCTGGTATGTGTTACAGACCCCACTCCCCCCTGCCGCCATGTTGACGACGGCCCCTGAGACGCTGCAGGAATCGTACAGCCGATTAGGCTGACAGCCTGAGCATGCTAACCATGTTAGTCAGTCTATCTCCTCTCATTTTCCTGTCCCTGTAATGAGAACCACACACACACACACACACACACACACACACACACACACAAAAACACGTTTTATCATCAGAACAGGATGACGAGGATGAGGACGATAATGTTGATGCCCCCTCGCTAATGTGGTACTCATTTGCATGGACACACTTAACCCCGGTGGCCCTCCCCGCCACGCTGAGGCTCCGACGGGCAGTGGCTTCTCCAGAGCACCAGCGTCGGCCTATTATGTCCCCTAATAAAATACACTCATTTAGCGACATGAACATTTATTAAATTTAAATTCCCAGAATCTGTTGGTGGTAATGAAGGCAGATATGTGATAGGGACACGGAGACAAAGGGAGGGTGAGGGGCCTGTACTGGCTTGTCATGCTGTGTTCGTGTGATGGTCATGTTGTTCTCTCCTGGCTCTCTGATTGGACGATGAAGTGGAGAGTTCTTTCTGATTGGCCCCCTGTTCCTTTCCAGCAGACCTATGGGAGGAGCTGCTTCCTAAATTTATTTAACTGGAAACTCTACTTAGGCATATGGAGGTGTTATTCAAGGAACTGACATGTTCTGCTCTACCATCTTGTCTCGTTCAGATTTTCTTTCTGACAAAGCTGTTGCCTGAAGTGGCACTTGGTGGGTCCAGGGGTAGCCATGTTGCCGCAGAGGATCAGTGTGGTTATTGGGGTGTGGTGTGTGTAAATGCCATGTGGGTGTGTCCACCTGCTAGCAGGTGTGCTGTGTACTTCCTCAGGTGTCGGCAGTAGAGGCCCTGGAGGGCCACCTGTTGCAGGTAGAGGGGCTGAGTGATCTACGCCTGGAGCTTCACAGCAAGAAGCTGAACATCCACCATGTGCTGATCGATGAGCTGCACAGGCACCTGTACATCAAGTCCACAGGTCGCGTGGGACACAAACATAAGGAGAAGGACAAGGGCCGTGCGGGCAGGTCAGCTCCCCTGGACCCAGTCCGCTCCCTCAAGGGGCATCTCATCTCGGTTCATTCATCTTAAAAGCGAACACACACACACACACACACACACACACACCGTAATGCGTTCTCATTCAGCAGCAGTCTTGCACACGGGGGAACACTGATCGCAGCGCACGTGTATATGGATGCTACGCGCCCACACACAGCAGTATGCGGTGGGGTGCGGTTTCCACACGGGCGTGGTGCGTGCACGACACCCGCCCAGCAGCAGCGGTGGAGGGGAGCGTGGAGAGCCGTGGCTTGTGTGTTTAATGATGCCTGCAGACTGGTTGCTGAGGATGTCTAATAATGATTCTATTACACCCTGTAATGGGGGCCATTAACCCCCACTGCTTTTCCTCCACCCACCACGCAGCTTCATAATGGAGGGTTTGTTTCTCTACCACATGGCTCTGGGTAGATGCCAGGGTTTATAGGAGTGTATTTGCCCTCCCCCAGCCCAGATAATGCTGCCCTTCATATGTGTGTAGACATCCTCCAACTTAAAGTGTTGCAGATCTCCATATATTTTTAGGAGCTTTCCCCAACACTCGAAATAAGTGTAACATACCTATGTGCATTGGCCTCCCCTCAGGGACACACTGCACATCTTCATCACATAGTTGCAGATGTTCTTCTGTAAGTACTGCAGCTTTTCATCTACAATAAAATTATTGTCTGTGCTTTAAATGTCACGCACTTATCTGTGTAATGTTCCAGACTGCATGCACGTTTTGTGGGCACACGTGTTCGCTGGCTGCTGTGGTTACGGGAGTGTGATAAGTTAATGACATGCCCTTCTGCCACGGCGTAGGGCCACACGGGCGCGTTTGCCCGCTGAAATTGCTGTTCTTGTTTACCAAGAGGTAACTGCATAATGCATTAGGTCCCGTTGCTCTGATGGAAAAACGTGGGTGGGGCCCACTGCAGTGCCATGCTAAAAGGCGCAGGTTCAACAGTGACCTTTGAGCTTAACGTTGGTGCTGCCTCTTTCTCAATTCACAGCGTGCCGGTGAAAGACCCCACACAGCACCCCCTGCTGGACGTCAGCGGTGTGTCTTCCCCGCGCAAATTCTTGGACCTTGGCCCGCCCCCTGGTCAGTATTCTTCATTGCAACTGGTGGAGGGCTGGGAGGAGATTTACATGAATTTCTGCAAGAATGCAGTCTGTTCACAGCAAAGATGGCAGTGTTAATTTAACAGTGTGAGTGCTTATATGGTTTTAACTGGACCCGTATAAACGCTCACAGCGTAGCCGGGACAGTATAAACACCCTCAGTGTTAAATTAACGCTGCCATTTTTGCTGTGTGTGTTTAAACTGCTGAAGCTAACAACTCTAATGGGGAACCTGCACAATTTTGAGAGATGAATGCTTCAGTTAGTAATTGGTTTATTTCTGTGTTTGAGAGTGCTAATCTGGTTTGAGAGGGAAGGGAGTAAATGATATTGTGTCAGATGAACACCACATTATTCAGTCCACAGACAAGCTTGTGTTTACTGTTTCTAGTCACTGGCCTGAATTATCCTGTCTTTATGTTGTTGTACGTGCACACTTGCATCCTCAGTGTTACGTTAAGCTTGTTTTTAAGCGTGACCTGTTACAAAAATCGATGCTGTTTATAATGTGGGGGGTCTAGGTCCGGTTTGTCTTATTCACATAGATTGTTACAGCTCTTTGAGTACTTTGAATCAACCATCTTGGAAAGGGGTGCTAAGTGAAGTTGATAAATTTAGTTAGCTCGGTGAAGTATGTACGAAGCGTGTGTTGGACAGGCGTGTCTCTGGTTTGCGCAGAGATGACGGAATTCACTATGGATGGTGGCGTAACGGTGAGAAACCGCGAGAGGCCGTGAAAGTGAATGACAGGTTGACAGTTCAGCATGCCAGGAGACGCCCTTGTGCAAAAATACAGCGTCCCCATTTAAAAGTTACGCGACGCTCTGTTGTCCTTGTCTGAATTATGCATGGAGTAATAACTCTCTTGCTTGAACAGTTTACAAAACGTCGATGCAGCTTCACTCTGCATGAAACCTGCACACAGTCACACCGGGCCTGCTGAAAGCTCACACAAAGCAGTCACTTCTCTGCCAAAATGCCACGTAAAAACCTGCCGTTGACTTTAACGCACTTCCCTGGGTCCCTTGTAACATACCTAACCAAATACTATGTTTAAAATGGTAGCGTCCCTGTGTAATGATCGTGCAAATTAGTGACATCCGTGTCTAAAGGCTGGATAAACAGCTTATTTTCTTGCGCCTTGGATTTCCTAACCGTCGTTTTTAATAAGGCGATTGGCTCATAACGTTGATTATACATATGAATATCCGCGGCTTGGCATTGTTTCATTCTGAAATCGCCCCTTCCTTCCCTCAGGGGTATTGTTTATGAATTAATGGAAGAAGATGAAACAGTAAAACGAGCACGTCTCTAATTGGCAAATTATTACCTCCCCCCTCCATACTCCTCGCCCCCCTGGATGGCACCGCTGGGCCGCATTTGTCCCTTAGCTGATGCCGGACCTCTCTGGCCTGGGGTGTTGGCATCGAGTGATTTGTATCTCCGTGATAGTTTCTGTTTGCATTGCGTTTGCCGAAGCTGGGGCAAAAGGGGGGGGGGGGTAAAATGCTTTTACTTCACGCCTAAGGCTCAAGTCGTTGAGCGCTAATTGCAGTTTTCTCTGCATTACGTGAAAAGCTCGCAATTAGCGGCGACCGGGACCCAAGCCGCAGTGCGACTATTGCGAGCGATTTTCGTGGGTAAAAGGCTCATCCTTTTGTGAAGACAGCGCTGCCTAATGGCCTGAGCACACCTCATTTGTACCCTGTAATTGTTGTAATTACTGTACAAACTACAGTGGAAAAACTAAAGTCCATTAACTTGCCATAAACATTAGCTCTTTTATGATTCTGCAGTTACATGGGAATTAGAAATTATATCAAATAAGAGTTTTAACGGGGCTGTTTGTCACTGTCGGTTTAACTCCTTGTGTGGCCGCTGGCGGCAGGTGTTACCGTGACGACAGGGACAAGTGCTGGGTAAAAACGGTCCGGTCTTTGCGTACGCTGGTTTGAGGCTCCGTGTTCTGCATTCCTAGGATTGTATCTCAGAATTTAGACATCATTCGCATCACTGATGTACCAGCGGTGGTCTAATCTCCTTAGTCGTTTTCTTGGAGGTCACAATGCAGGTTGTTACAGAGATGACGTTGTCATGACGAGGTCAGCGGTTTACGCTAGTGACTGCCGTTACGGCGTGGACGATGTTTGCGGTCATGAAAGTCATTACCGCGTGGGTGGTGATCGCCATAACGACTGCGGAAATGACGCCGACTTTGTCATGCCGCAGCAAACGCCGATGTGCGGGAGGACTTGGAGGTGGACCCAGAGGTGAACAGCGCCGAGTTTATGGGCATACTGATCAAGGCCCTGGCCAAGCTGAAGAAGATCCCCGAGACCATCAAGGCCATTATAGAGCGTCTGGAGCCAGAGCTCAAGCAGATTGTGAAGCGGTCAACCACCCAGATAGCTGACCACGCCTACCAGCGGGGAGAGAACCTGTCTCAGGAGAACCAGCCCAGGTGAGGCAGAGAGGGCCCTTTGTTCTATCTGTGTGCCTAAAGGAATGTGTGGTTTAATGAGGTGGGCTTTCATCATCGTTTATCAACTGTATTAGGAAAAAAAAAGGTGAGGGAATATTGTAATCACCCCCATGTTAATGAACGGCTTTTGTTTGCATTTTTCTGTAAGTTAAGTGACCCTGTGCTATATTGATGTTTGATGTTCCCTGTCCAAACGTTTTTTAATTAGTCTGTTGTTACATTTTTACGTTTCATGTATCTCTTCTGGAATTTTGGTTATTAACCAAGCTTTTTTTTCCTGTATGTAAAACACGGGGCTTCAGAGTACATCTTCACTTTGTCATTTGTACAGACTTTAGGCATTAACAGTACATTTTTTTACTACCATCAGACATAAAGAATTGAACAAAATGAAAGGTGGATAATGGTAGCACTCGAGCGTAATTACTCTGTGGAGAGCATCCTTCCTTCTCCCTTTTCATGGTACACCACCACCCTTTTTACTAGTGTAGGCGTTTGTGTGTGCGCGTGCCCGCGTAACAGTTGGGGAGGAGGTACAGCTCTCCCAAGGGATTGTGGGCTGGCTTACAGCGGGACGTCACAGTATGTTGATTGATGTTAAGAGCCGATTAGGTGTAAATCATTTGTGAGCTGGTATTAGCTTTGTAGTTTCTATGGACTGGTGTTGAAGCCCCGCTGGAACATGGCTCTGGATCTTCGGACCACACGGTCTGGGATTACATATAAAACTGGACTTAAGCGTGGATACTAATGTCAAAAGAAATCCCCCCGTCTTCATTTTGGAGTTGTTTTGTGTGTGCGTGTCTGTGAAGCGTGTCCTGTTGCTACGGAAACCCCAAAACATAAAGCGAGGCATTAGTGATTGACAGTGGACCGCAGCATGTCCTAGACGTTGTCTGATCTCCTTGGATCTGCATTCATTATATTCTGCATATGTAAAGCCATGCAGGACCAGGACGCTGTGTGATAAGGCGAGCGTCTTTACCTGTCCCGTTGTGTTTCTTTTTCAGCTTTCCCAGTTGCCGGGGGTAATAACCTCACCTTCCATTATGGTTGTTTTTCATCCCCGCGCTTTTTCTTATCGGCAGCGTTCACGTGCCGCTTGGTGTTTGGAGAGCAAACCCAGGGAAAGCGCGTGGTTGGCTGCCGTGGGGCGAGCCGCGCCGGGTTGATGGCAGGCGGGGCTGTGTTCTGCGGGTGTGCAGCCACTTGGGCTCAGACACGCAGACGTCCCTGATGACCCAGCATGTTTGGACAGAGTATCTCCACAGAGCACACCTCGGGTGGTGAGGGATTACACGGCAGTCTTAATAAGAAATTTATCTCTACGGTGATGCCAAGCTGGCTATGTAAGAGCCAGCACACTCCTCTGTCAGCGACGTCTCCTATCCTTTTTTTTGTCACAGGATGGTTGGTAAACACCCCTCGGAATTTGCAGGCCCACAATAGGAGTCCTTTTTTTTTTGTCTTGGCCCTGAAACCCTCTTGCTTTGTTAGGGGGTGAGAAGTTTACACGCTGTTTAGGATGGAGAAAAAATGGTGGCAATGAACAGGAGAGGCAGTGTTGTTCCAGTGTGGTAATTTTACAGGTGATAACATGAATTATGCTGGGCATTTGTGTGGTCTGGTTGCATGGCTGATTTTTGTGGAAGGGCAGTCTTCTTCAAACATCTATGGTTTTTGTAGTGCTCTGATTGGCCGAAGTGGGACCTGGAGGCTTTTATAAACAAACCTAAGCTACAAATTGGATTTTTACTCTATGGGTATTATTTTTTACCCGTTCCCGTTGTAAATCAAACCTTTCTTTAAAAAGCTTAGTAACTGGTCATCCAAGTTGCCCTTTCTCTCAAAAACCCACAGGAGAGGAAATGGCAGTTAACTTATACCTGCTGCATAATCAGCTCTTTAAATGTTAACCTTCAGTTTGTTACTTAGCAACTGATGAAAATTTGTGCTTGCAAACACTAGCGTGATCTAAAATTGGCAGCTAAATACAAGATCTCAAAATTAAGATGCTTTAAAACTCTACTCTGTAGCAGAAACGTGACACACGGAGGTGCCGCATTGGGGCTGAGGAAGGGAAAGGTTTGGAAGTTTCGACTTGCGTCCATCTATCCGTGTATGGCAACGTTAATTTTCTTGGATCTGAGTGAAATACAACACATCTGTTTGTTTCAGACAGCACTACGGCAACTCGCAAGGCTGGCGCAGTGACATCACACGTGCGAGTTCGACTTGGCGGTTCGGCCGGCGTTGGTTGAGCGCAAAGGCTGTTTTGGTCTGCTCCATGCCACCCGGGGTGACTGGCTTAATTGATCCTGTGACCTTTAATTAAGCAACTTGCTGAGAAGTACTGCAGCAGGTGTGTTGACATGTATATGTGATTAATTAGTTGGCCAGAGTGGGGCGATTAGGGTTTGCGGCAAAAAAACAGAGGCCTCATCTGGACCGAGCATGGCTGGTGAGGTCTCTGTCCAGAGCAGGTGGTTGTGTGGCCGTCAGCCAGGCCTGGCCTGGCCTTCCACAAGAGAGATGAGATCACCCGAAAATAATGTTGCTCTGCTAACTGACATGCACCTCATTCTGTGTTGACTCTGTTTCTTTGTACGCTTGTCACTGTTTTCCAATATTGGAATTTTTAATTCCATAAATTCATTGGGTATTGTTTTTCTTCCCGTGTTGCGTTTCCCGCTGTCCCCGGAGGAGGCTCCTTTCCGCGTCACAGCCAGGCTGTATAGCAAGACCACGAACCCATGTAGAATGCTAGTTGGCACATGTTTGTTTCTGTGCCGTTAACGCCGGTGTTAATTGGTACCCTTCGGTGTCTCTTGGTCCCCTAGCAGATGCCGCTGTCCTCGCGGACGTGGCATGGCAGATGTTGTCCGTGGTTCTCGGTTGTGTTTGGCCTTTTGTCTGCAGAGTTGGCTCCACCAGTGGGCTTTGGGCCAACTGGCACTTTATGGGGCCTCCAGCACAGACCTTCTCAGCCCTGCTAGCATGAAGTTGTCAGAAACAAAGCCTATTTTTATAAAAACTATTCTGAAGCGGCTCGGCTTTGCTTCGTATTTTGCCAGTTCTGCTTCCTTATTTTTGGCTTGCGTTAGCATTGCACAAACCGCTCCCGTTCGTCACTTATCTCGGTCGGTAAGTGGTACTCGTGTTTCCATACCTGTTTTGAGTGTGGCGTGGCAGCGGTTCGCAGGAACATCCTCGTCCTACCAGGCAGCAGTACAATCTGAGGAACGGGGCCCTTAGAGGACCGAAAGAATTATGGCAGTGGTACAGATTTTTTTTAAATCTGAATCAGGCTTGGTGTTTTTCTAACTATGCATTGTGGAGATACCTGTCCAAGAATTTGAAGTCCAGGGGCTCCTGCCAAGCCAGTCTTTAGTTACTCGGCGTGGGTCACATGGTACCACACAGCGCTGGGTTTATGGGTTTACGTCCCCTGCTGCTTATAGCACCTTACACATGTAAGAACACTAAGCCCTCCGCCTCCCTCCCCCGCAGGCTGCTGTTGGAATTGCTGGAGCTGCTTTTCGATAAGTTCAACGCGGTGGCAGCTGCCCACAGCGTGGTGCTCGCCCATCTGCAGCAGATAGTCGTGTCGCCCACGGGTGCCCAGGAGGGTATCAAGTTGTACGAGCAGGCTGACGTCTCCGCCAAGATCCAGACAGTCTTGCAGGTGAGCTCGTGTCTTGGGCGGGTAATTTCCTTGCACTGCATTTGTTGTTTATGTATTTTGCCGCCTTCTGTTCTCCATGAGTTGGCGTGGCGCTCCTCAATAGGACATTGTCAGTTTCTGAGATTTTGGTCGAATAAACTTAAAAAATTAAAAAAAAAAAAAAAAAAAAAAAAAAAAAGGTTTAATTAATATAATTAATGAAAAAGTAAATAGACAAAATTAAAAAGCCCTCTTTGAGTCACCATCAGGCTTTTTGGTGCATTTCCTTTGTTCCTCCTACACACACACACACACACACACACACACACAAACTGGCCTGGCACTACTCTTGCAGTAATGTGTGCTCTTCATTGGTGCGTTGCCTGACTTTAGTGCCATTACTAGCTTTGAAAGGCTTCCAGTTAGCCATTACTTTTACATTAGCCCACTGGTTCCAGACTGCTTTATTCCTTTATAGTCTGATGGGAGTGGAACGGACGTCTGTTTTAAGCGTGACATAAATTAACTGGACTCCATGCATTTCCTGGCAGAACAGGCTGGTACGGTGCGGTTCCCTTTAAAGTTCCAGCAAAAGCTTCTTAATGTGGTCTTTCTGCAGCCGCGTGCCACTGTGCCTCAGTTAATTTCTACATGCCCTTTTCTTATGTAAAGAAGGTTTTGATTCACGCATACAGGGACGGAAACGCTGCCTCTTTGCAGGCAATCCCTGGAAGACCATTACCGTTACTGGCCATGTATTGCTCAGTCCAGTTCAGTGGCTGAACGGTTTTGTTTTGAGGCAATGACACACACACAAACACACATGCCTGTTGATTGTAGCAGGAGAGGAAAAGGGATCTTCATCTCATGTGTCTTTGCAGTACTTGGGAAGGCCTCCAAATCTCAGCGTAGGACTGACTTCCACAAAACAGTCTTGTAAAGGATGCTGGGGGAAAAAAAAACGTGCCTTGCCTTGTGGAGGAGAACAGAGGAGTGTTTGGGCCTGTGTGTTGAGGCTGACTTGTATTGGTTGTGAAACATTTTCCTTGTAAGCAGAGCTTGTGATTAGAGCTTCAGGTTCTGCTGTTGTGGTACATTCACTGCCCTGAGTGGTAAAAGTCACTCCCAGTTTCTCTTGGTGTGTTTATAAGCCTCTTTGCACTGTTTTTTTTCTTCTTTTAACACTTAACAGCACTCAGCTTTTTCCTGTCAAGCTGGCATGAAGGTCAGGGTAATTATTTCTTTAAAAAGTGGCGTTTTGCTGCTGTTCCAGATGTTTAACTGTGAGGTGGGGGCAGGAGTTATAAATATAAAAATGGCTTCGGCTGCGATGTTCACAAGCTGACCAAATGAGCCTTTAATGCGTCTTCCTGCCTATTACAAGAATGTTAGTAAAAGCGCTGCTTGGGAGCTGGAGAGGGAGGGCTGCTGGTGGTATTGGTGAGACTGCTGTTCTGCTCCAGGGCCTGCCACAGGGAACTCTGGGTAGTGGAACTTATCCACTCCGCTTTCCCAAACTACGGCTTGTTGGACTCCTCGCCCTGGCGTGGCCAGGGGCCGTTTTGCCGCCCTGTTGCCGAGGCGTGAGCTGATGTAATCCCCTGATTAGAATACTCATTATGTGGAACGGTGCTTTCTTATCCCATCATTTCTGTTATTATCTCCTGGTCGATTGTATCTTCTTGAATGTGCCCCCCCCCCCTTCTTGCTTTGAGCGTACGTGACAGATCCGGCAGGACGCGCTTTGCCTGAAGATTATCCGCTTCAGACTCTCAAGGGAGTTTTTCTTTTTTATTTTTTCCCACAATGCACAATGAGGTCTTGGTATCTGTTTTTAGGTCCCCCCCTCCCCTTTTCAGGCCATCTGTGTCCCCGGTGGCTCAGCGTTCAATTAAAACGTCTCTCCTGACACCTGCCTGACTTGAGGCTCGCTCAAGAATCGGATGCGATCAACACCGGTCGTCCCTTACCTCCACGTGAACAAAGTCGTCGGTGGGAAATTTGGAGGCGATGAAGATTGGGACGGGGAGGCGGTCAGGTCAGCACTTGGTGTGCGGTACCTGCGTGCAGGGAAGGAGGGTATGTGGACACTGAAAGCTGTAAATGAAAGTAGGAGGAGCAGAGGAGGCGGCAAGGAGGCCACGGTTAAACAAGCAGATGCAAATGTAACGTGAGACCGACAGGGTTTATAACATCTTGAGCCTTAATGACTGGGGGGGCCCTTTGAGAGCGGGGGGACCTCTGGGGGGGCTTGCATAATGGAAGGATAGTGAGAAAACAGGCTGGCGGTGGTTAAAGTGACACGCTGCTGTTAAATTCCATTACTGAAACAGAGACCCTGTTTAAGCGGCGCTTGCCCACACTTAGGATATAGTTTGGATCACGGCTTTGCTTTGCGAGGCGCCGTGCATGGCGTGTTTGCACACGGTTCACGACATGCCACAAGGTCCCTCTCTGGTTTAGGTACTGATGTTTTGCGGTCCCACTCTGAAAGTGCAGGCAACGTCTCGTCAGATGAGATCAACCTGCGTGCTTGGAGGTGCTGGAAGAGTCGCGAATGGCGTCCGAGCTCTTGCGTAGCTCCAGTAGATGGTAGCGTGCTCGGGTACTCTCGGGTTTGAGGGCATGTCAGCGGGGTGAGTTGTTATCTGTCCGGTGCAGTCTGGTTGGCTCGCTCCAGCCGAACCTTAACGTGACACACAGAGGACCTGTGTGACAAATGCAGAGCGCGGGCGAGTTAACGAGTCTGGGATGGGAGAAGTAGGAAATGGAAATGATCACAAAGCCCACCTGCCTGAAACGATGAGACCGCTGGTCGAGATGGGCAATGGCAGACTCGGGTTGGGTCTGTGCCGACGTCCGTCCTGATTTACAAGCTTAATTTCAGCAAAGCGCTGTTTGGAGGGGCCCCCCCCCCAACGTGCGCCGGTTCTGTTGCCGCCTCTCTGGATACAGCCGGCTCCCGCTTCCTCTTGACTGGAAGGTGGATGACAGCTTTAAAAAAAAAAAAAAACGGCCAGCGTTTTCAGCAGTGTTACGCCTGAGCGTGGGCGAAACTGAGGGACAGACAGAGACGCTCGCCGGGCACTGCCGCACGCCTGCGCTCGCCGGTCCGTGTCCCGGTAATGTGCTGGTGGGGGTTGGGAACACCAGTGCGGACCCACCTGGGTTGGCATTTCCTTCACTGGTTTCTCAGCGGGGCCCATTTGTTGTCAGTTTAAAAAAAAAAAAAAAAAGTCAAAACACTACATGATGTTACTCATAAACTTTTTCTAGTTTTATGCTGGATGTCTGTGCCTTCAGATTTTATGCACATGTTCTTTTACACAGTAGGCTCTCTCGGGACACTTTTTTGGTCTTATACAGATATCCTGGTGCGTGCGTGCGTGCGTGTGCATGCTCAACTGTCGGTTTGTGAGGCTATAGGTTCTGGACTGCAGAAAAATCTGTCTGCGTTGAGTGACCATATAATTAGGTGCATCTTGTCTTATCCTGTGCCGGAGTGCTCAGTCAGCGACGGCGTGTTCAGTATATGCTGTTTTAACGCAGGCAGGCAGGTGCCAAGGGATTCTGGGTGTGCAGGTTGAAGTGAGAGCAGGCTCAGGGAAAAGACAAGCCGGTCTGAATAGGGCACGGAGATCTGTGCTAAGCACGCGGTTATGAGGTGTTCGGAGCAGCAGTGGGCCTGCTGGGATTTCTTCGCTTGGTAGCGTTGCGGACGTCCCCAGGTCGATTCGGCGCCTGTTGCAAACGTTCGGTGAAAGGCTGCAGTGAAGCGGCATGCAGGCCTACGACGCGTACGATGACAGAGCCGCCAAGCGCGGTCACGGTGCCCAAAACGCGTGCCTTGTTGTCCGTCGTCATGGGTATGGGGCTGCAGCTGACAGTGGAACGGGATGCTGTAGAGTTGCTGTATCTAACTTGCATGCTGTTTACTGCATGGCTTTGCGGTTCTGTGCTAGACAGGCCTAAGTGATGCAGTGAGTCTTGGGGGGTGGTTCCCATCACCTCATTGCTGCAGCCGGTGCATTGATAGGGCTTGAGACTGGTCAGTGCTGCTTCTAAACTCTCAGTGTGTAACAGTGCAGCCTGCTTCCTAACGCATAGAGAATGTGTCACTATTCTGTCTGTGTGCTTGTGAGCTGGTGGTGTCTATAATGTTAGTTACTGGTTTAGCTGGTGGCTCATTGGGTGGACCATCATGCTGGGATACAGAAGTCTCCCGGTTCGAACCCTAGCCCAACCACCAGGTGTGTCCTTGAGCAAGACACCCTGCGCCAGCTTATCGTAACGTGTACGTGAAATGTTGCGAGTCACTTTGGATAAGAGCATCTACTAAATGAATGTGATTAATTTGCATCGAGTCCTGCTGAAAGTGTGCTCGCATGTCAGCTGCGTTTTATGGTTTCCTAGCGACACCACATGGGTGTGGTCAAGACAGACTCTTCTGACACCTTACTTAAAATGTTTTCTCCAGGAAATGGGAAGTTTCTTTTGGCGGGTTTGTCCTTCCCTCCCTACATATTCCTGCAAAAGGCAGACGGAGCGCCTGGCAGCACATGAACAGCGATGAATAAACCATGGGGCGTACAGATTAATAAAGACAAAACGAAGGGGGGGGGGGTGCTCTGTAAACATAAATATTCAGACCATCCTCAGGCTTGCTTGTCAGTCAGGTGGAAACGAGCCCAACCGAGGTGCCAGGGAACGACGGGAGGACGATGATGCGTTTTAATTTAAAACCGAGGCATGCGTCCATCGCCTGATGTTTAAATCTACCCATCAATCCCGAACCCAAGGTGTGGTATTTCCAAATCGTCAGAGCGCCCCGTCACGTTGGTCTCTCGTGTGCCAGGGTGAAAAGGTTCCCTCTTTTTTTTGTGGGCCTCTGAGAAGATAGCAGTTGCCAGTTACTCAGTTGGTTCCCCGGTGCCCTGCGTTATGTCGGGACCTGCCTTATTGGGGCGGCTGTTCTGGGAGCTGTGTCAGCCCTAAGTTGCCTTTGTGGGCTGTCCCAAGCGAGGGGGGGATTGTTCAGTGTTTTTATTTTAAACCCCTCCCTGCACCTTAGTTTTTACAGGCAGTTTGTGGACAAGGAAAAAGAGTCGCAACATGTTTTGCTGCTTAGGGAATGTTGCCATGCTGATATCTAACTCACTCTTTTTTTTTTTTTTTTTACACCTTTTAAAGGGATGTATATTGGGGGGGGGGGGCGGCCCGCGGGGCGGGG
>JABJVR010001141.1:7235-19724 GCA_025773905.1 Chitala chitala
GACAAGTTAATACGTTTTTCATTGCTGGTTTTAGGGTATAATCATTTTCACAAAATAAAAAAAATAATTTAAAAAATTGATTTTAAATTTGTTTTTTTTTTTTTTTTTTTTTTTTGCAAGTTTTCAGTTAGCTAAGGCGCCATCTTTTGCTAGACGGAAGAATTCATGAGCTTGTATACAGTTATTTATTGTATGTGTTTGCTGTTATATTTCTGACGTTTAAAATAAATGTAGCATTGACCTGAAAAACAAGCTAGGTACTTGATGGTGATCTTTAGGTTCACCAGCGTTTAGTCTATGTGCACATTCCTAAAGTCGTCTCTCAGAATAGTTATTTTCTTCTTCCAAGAATATTTAGTTACTTATATCTTTGTATGTGTGTAAACTGTGCTGGACTTCTCCATTAAATGTTTTTCTAAAGCGTTTGCTGTTTAATCGCTATTCTGTTTCTAAAAATAAACGTGTAACAGACGTAAGCAGTTGCATTCCCAGAATCTGTACCACCCATTATTACTAGCAAAGCAAATAGTATTCTGTTCGTGTTCAGTCACAAAAGTTTGCTGTTTTTTTTTTCCGAAATACTATCAGTAAAAACGCTGAAAACAATTTTTATTTGATGTACTAAAGCTTTCTTTTATCGTTCACGCTTTCTAAATTAGTCATTCTTTCATACTATTATATAAAAGTCTGAAAAGGGTAAGCAGCTTTTGCCATTACAACTCTAGATGGCAGTGAACGACACAATGTAATCGGGCTTTTTCAAGACGCCGAGACGGAGATGAGCTATGCGCTCAGGTTTTCATACATAGGAAATAACATCTTATAATGTCTGAGCATGATTAAAAGCGTATCGCCTTAAGGCTGGCTATATTGTATTGTCCTTTTGCACATTTGATGTTTGTACATCAAATATTTTATCACAATTTTCGTCAAGAAATTATGTAATGTCTCTGTCATTGCTCCAATTTTCTGATTAGCTGTTTACGCGTTTTTTTTTTTTTTTTTAAATAAACCGTTTAAGGGTTAATTAAAGCAGAAGAATAAAAAGCAGAATTAGAAACATTTGGGGAATTTATTTTTATGTCGTTTGCTTTCTATTTGTGTATAGCTGTATAACTTTCTACAATATATTTCAAAATTAGAAATATTTTTACTAAAAGAGTTCATATTTGGAGCGATATGTTTTATATACAGTATATTGCAATGTTTGAGTATTGTGATGTGAACGACACTATGTAAAAAGGGTTATGTATACTTCCTCAAAAATATATAAATAAATTGCAAAGTTTTAAAATTGTTCATTTCATGAACAGCTTTCACTGCACTCAGTTTATTTATATATATTCTTTATATATATATATATATATATATATATATATAGTTTTTATCTTTATGCACAGTTCTGTCCCACACAGGTTATGCAATTAATGACAGAGTGGTTTCAGTTTAGTTGCATATTTGTTTACATTGGGATGATGTGAGTGAGAGCAGATGGAGAAGTTTGGTAATTCATCCATTCATTATCCAACCGCTTATCCTTTGCAGGGTTGCAAAAGGTATAGTAACATGGCTTTTTGGATTTTATGTATGTGTACATAAGGGGATATCAAATAACGTAAGCCAGGAGTCAAAGTAAAGCTCATAAGATATGGTTTGTCCCAGTAAGAAAAGACATTTGATATCATGGGTATGTCCGTGTTCTGTGGGTCCCCTACCCCTGACACACACACGCATGTGCACACATACATAAACACATCTCACTTTGAGCCAAAAATGTACTGACAGCTCTCTCTGTAAGATAAAAACAGTAATAAACCTTGTATTGCGCCATGTGGGAAATACAGAGACCAGCACAAACAATCTGCTTCAGAAAGAACCTGATAAGATCTTGCTCAGGGTTCAGCCAAATGTAAAGTGACATGCGTAGCTCAGTGCTGTGTATCTAAATATGCTTATCAGTGCCTTGACAGAGCAACACTTTCAAGATCCTTGTCATGACTTCTGGATTGCATTCTCATTGTTCCATGTTCTGGCATGGAGTCTATAGACCTCAGCATTTTCTAGCTTGTCCTTTGCAGTCATCCAGGGCCTTAAACCTCATCTCTCTTCTCCATGTTGCCCCTTAGAGTTTGTATAAAAAAAGATGAACAAATCATTGAAGTGTCACAGACCCACAGGAGTGTTGCCTGCAGTGCATTCCACAGACACTGTGGAATAACAATGCCTGTCTCTCCTTCAAGACATACAGACCTAAATTAACAGGTGACTAAAAGCAAAAAGTAGCTGATGCAAGGACCCGCTAACTGTCAGAATCACTCTTTTTAAAGTGGCACATTTTCTCAAACACATTTCCATTTTTGACCATAGCCAGTTCAAAGACGCATATGCTCTGGAGTACCTGATTGTGTGAAGTATGAAGTTTATTTTTGAATTTGATAGTCCACGTAAATTCATAACAGTAACCATAAACCCGACTGTCCGTTTGATTAAAGGTCAACTGGAGCGGCCTCGGTTTCATTTCCTGCGCAGCGCAGGAGAAGGGTGTCATTTGCCGCACTTCTCATTTCCTCCTTTTTTATTCGGCCTCTATCATTTCTGGAACTCGTGTTCCCCTTTGTGGTCGTGACATCCACTCTTAAGACCACCCACAGACACAGACTCTTCCAAGCAAAAGCATAGACGTCTATTCCTGTTTGGGAGAGACTGTGAGAGACGGTGACAAAAGCTTTGCACATTCACCTGGATTTAACATGAAAAGGCTTTAGTTTGGGGAAGTTGCTTCAAGATGAAACCATACAGCTTCAGCTCAAAAAACATGTCGTTGCACAACTCACTGATGCCCTCTGTAAATAGAAATGGTGTAGAACACAGGTAGTGCTCCTGGAGGGCCACCGTAAATGCATCAGCCAGTTTTTGCTTTTAATTAAATCTTAATCTCAATTAAACATTATTGACTTTGAATTACAGTATTAATCCAGAATTGCTCAACAGTATTTATTCATTTTTAATAAGGATTGGAAAAGTATAACAAAACTTACTGATTTTGTTTCCTAACTTTTATCAGTTATGGTACATTTTAATCAATTTCTTCTTAATAATCAGTTGTCACTGATTAAGCATTCTTTGTCATTGACAGCTGTCTCTGCTGTTCATTAATGATTACAATATGAATACAATTAATGATTACAGGTTTAAATAAAACACCATGTTGATTTATCCAGATATGTTCTGATATGATTCTACATTGAGAGTGATATTGTAATATGTGATTTTTATTTTTGTTGGAGACCTTAAAGCATAAGAATGTCACTTTTAACTTGCATATATGTAACTTATTTTCAGTCAACAAAGACAACTAAGCACAGGCAGATTCAAATGATCAGGAAAAATGAAGATAAGAAATTATGTAATTGATGTTCAATTACAATGGTGGTCAAATTAAATTGAATGAATTGGCTAAAACAAACACCTGCAAGGAGGTCTCTCCTACCTGTACTAGCAACCCTACAGCTTTTTAACCTCATCTACTAAATTTTACTTCATCCACCATAACACTTGTAGCCCTACCAGTTACAAAACAGTGAAACTGTCCTGTGTTTACAAAGAGCATAAATGAGAGTGAATAGAATTTGAATATGATCTCATCTGTCTAGTGCACAGCAAATAACCAATGGATGAACAGGGTTAGGCCCTATAGGGAGATTAAAGACGGGCTGGCATAGTCTTCAGCAGAGCTATCTTGTGCAATACCATCTCCCGTGGCAGCGCCTGCCTGTTAAATAGAAGCATTCCTTTGTGTTCCTCAGGCCCTGGATAAAGAATGGTTGCTGTGCTTCCTAGGTGCATGCTACAACATGTCTTTGTCAAGGGAGGCTAGTCATTTCCTAATGGGTGTCTCCGAAATGTGTCGAATGTGCACTCATTTAAACAGATCCTGCTACTATATGAAGTCAAGAAAGTCGTGGTGCCTCTTCTGGGTAGTATAAGATATTTTCGCATTCTCCATCTCATGAAATCTTCAACACTAATACTATTAATACTACTACTTCTACTACTACTTCTAATAATAATAGTAAGAATAAAACACAACACAAATTTCAGTTCTGAAATTATCCCTGGTATTTAGAAACTGGATGAATATAAAAAGCATTTTTTTTTGTGATTCATTACATAACCCATGTCATTTGCTAGCTGTGATCTCCACACTGCTTTATTGAATTCTGAAGTTGCTCCGCTGATCTGTTTCAGCTTGTTGAACGAGATCAAATGTGCAGTTGCTGTATCTATATAAAGCTATGTGGAGGGCAGTATTGCTGCACAGCCCACATTTTGTTTTCATACAGCGTTGGGCTAAACCTTCTTGCACTTGTATCTAATCTGCTTTAGTGGAGTCAGAGAGCTGATACATTTTAGAAAGAAAAGTCAAATTTATGAAATAAATGATGTCGGAATATGTTGGCTGCCTATGCATTCTGATTTGCCAAAATATTATAGCTGAAAAAAAGAGGGCAGGAGGAAGGGTAAACAGTCTGTATGTTGCTGAAGACAACATGACCCAAAGGAGCTGATGACCTGCAGTGTGGGGAGAAACCTCTGAACTTCTCAGCACTGTTAAACATAGTCAGTGGGGAACAAGAAGTATGAAAATTTGGAACTAACCCAAGCATAAGAATAAATAAATAAATGAAATTATAAGAGCGACAGTCCATCACACTGGCCAGAATTCAGATTTGAGAATCTAATTAATAAGTAAGTGCTGTGATATAATGAAACATTTATGAATACCAGGTTTAGCGCCATTAACAGCATTATGGCAAGAATTTACTTGGGTGATGATATCAAAACCGACATGACTCATAGCAACACAGAATACAGACCAGGGCTATCAGCTCTTGACCAAGTGAGAATAGAACAAAAGGTTTTGGGATACAGAACAGCTGTACAGAAGATAGTGAGCCTGTAAATCTGTTAAGGATCATTAGCTAAATTCATGCAGAAAACACTGACTGAGAAGTATGTTTAGGTGGTCCATGACTGCAGCATACAATGAGCAAATTAAAGAATTTGTTAACGTATTCTATAAGCCCTCCCCACACACACTCCATTTTCATTGCTTGTTGTTTCCTCTCAGTTTCATCTTCCTGGACACCTTAAGCTTCACTGAAAAGGTTTAGTAATAAAAGCAGGAGTATATCACATGGGAAAAAACCTGAAGCTTTCACTGCACTGCCTCAACATGTCCTCATTAGAAAAGTGATTAAAAAAAAAACAAAAAATGATGAAACAAGCACCAGACAGACAAACAGAGCTCAAACCCCCTCCCCTTTTTTCAATAAGCACTCATACACACACACACACACACACTCACAGACACACACACACACTTGAAGAGGCTCCACCCAGCCCCATTCTTCTGCCATGAGCATGTATCTGTGTATGCAGTTGACAGAGGACAGCCAAGGCCCAAAAGAGAGGAATAGAGTGCGGGAAAGAGCTCTTTTCTGCCAAACCTGCTGCCGCAAACATCTGCTCGCACCTTCCTCCAGAAGCTGCACTTGAGACAAAACCTTATACCTTCACTCCGTCTGAACTTGCAGGAAAGCACCCAAGGGGGAAGCCAGGGTGTCTTTATGTCTGTTGTCTCGCAACCAAACGTGTGATCCGAACGATTTTCTCACGGCGCTGCAGCGGCTATTTAATGTAGGCTGGTACCAGGGCAGGAGAGGCGGGAAGACAGGAAGAAAGGAACATGAGATGTTTGCTCAAACGGAACAAAGAGAGAGAAAGACCCCTCAGCAAGAATGCTGCACTTAAAAGCTGTTCAGGGGGGCCTGCCTTATCTGGACTCGAGTTCCTCTCATGGGGGAGTTTCACACGCTGGGATGAAAGGATTTGGCACTGTGGGATGAATGAGCGCACCACACGGCTTCACTGATCCTTCCTGTCCCCATACCTGGCACCAGCGCACTATGTGGATGTTTTCTTTAGTCATATGGGTCATCAGCACTTTGCGCCTCACTCACGGGTACCTAGACAATGTGGACAACACAGAGGTAAGGGGCACATTAGTACCTCTCCTGGCTTTTTGTCTGTTGTGTGCATGTTTCAACTTTTTGAACATTTCTGTGATGTTACTAGGCACACAAATGAGCTAAGTTACTCTTATTCATATGAAAGTAAGCCAGATTCATACAATAAGACTTTCCACCCATTCCACACACACAGCCCCCCCACTCCCACCCCATCCCCTTCCAATGTTTTTTTTTTTTCCTCCATACTCATGTTTGGAATTTTAAGATTTCAAACTGTGGCTTTTTGTTGAGTGGCTGTAACTATGTCCCCTTATAGCTGAACTGTTGCATTTCATTGGAAATGTAAGCCTAAGCAGAACTGGACCCTGTCTATTTACGTCAGCCTTTTCAAACACAGATGACTGATTCCCTGGGCATATTGGCTGTGTTTGGCAGCAGGTGATGCTTCCTTGTGACAGCTAAAGTGTGAATGGCGCCTGAAGCTGGGACCATGTGGTCCTTTGACAGCAATACAAAGCACTATTAACTTATCATTGTAATCCAAAAGAACAGTGACTATGGGACAGCCCAATAAAAGCAATTAAGTCTAACAAAAGAAATACCGAATGCAACATCTCATCGCCAGTAAGTGATGGCAAACAAAAGTTTTAAGAGACAAGCTTGGAGATGAATAATTTTCTCTTAGAGCAATACAAGCTGAGATTGTCAGTTCATATACTTCACAAGCATTTCTATGAAGTTTTAATGAAAGGCTCTAAGAACACTTTCAGCCGACACATATGTAACATGGATTGTCTATGACAAGCCAGGTGCCAAAGAAATGATTTCATTGGACCGGAATTGTAAACTCATTCCGTGTAAGCTGAGCATGACATCCCATTGGCAGACACATCCAGCTACAGCCACGCATTCCCTAATTAAACGGCAGGGTTATTGCCAGCATTAGCTATTACAAACAAAAACAAGACCACAGCTGTAAATTTTAGCACACACCAATGCAAGCTGCCATCAACAAGAGTGGCATTCATTTCATTCATAAAGTATTTATTTACTCTATGGTGATTAGATCACTGCTGTTTTCTTTTTTTTTTCAAAAGGAAGTTCCGTGAGCTAAAAATTAACAATGACTGTAGGGGAATGAAACAACAGCAGCACATTAATAATCACCCACATCTTGAACTCATGTCTCTTCAACCTCCTCTTCAGAAGAACCTTTACTCTGTCTGTTTGAGTTCCCTTTGAAAACAAGCCTCTTCCCACTCTCCTCCTATGGTTCTACCTGTGCCCCAGACTTTTCTTGTGACCAGAGGCCAGAGGTTCCCTCTTCGTTGCAGTTGGAATGCCGCTTTGATGGCTGTGTGTCTCGTGCAGGCAGGAGATGAGCAGCACAAGGGACTGGACGGCGTGTCCAGCATTGATGAGCTGCTGGAGATGCTGTACCCGGAATACAGCCTAGTACAGGAGTGCCAACGCAGAAGGGCGCAGGTCTCTAGCCCTCGCAGCCACACCGTTGACGGCCACATCTGGGGGGACCCACGTGAGATGGCTCTCTATAAGATGGACAGTACATTTGAGGGTGAGGCACCCCAGAATATGTAAAGCGCTTTGAGACAACTTGTTGTGAAAGGTGCTATATCAAAATAAACTGAACCTGAAGTTAAAACGTGGTTAGGAGGAACTTGCAAAGCCAAGAGACATTTCCTTGGTTGTGGTCAAGTGTTTCCAGTTGTAAATATGCTTTGTATGAACAATATGACCAGCGTACTCATGTGTAAAGTGAAGCCTTGCGCTGAAGCAGTTTTATCTTTTTGGTCAGCGCTCTGACTTTGCTTGCTCAAACCAGGCTCATACAGAAATTGTTAGCGGTTGACCTACGTGATGATGCTATTTGTCAAAAACAACCTCGCATCATCATACCCAAAACATACTTCCCTCCATATCCTCAAACCACAAACTCTGAGACTTCATTTCATTTATTATCAAGTTCAGTCAATTTGCAGTGTTTTACTTTTTCACATTGGAACACAAAAATGTTCTTGTTTAGTCTGATTGATTTCTCCTAAGGCCTTTCTAATTTGAAGTTGGATATTTCAGACCAGATCTGTTCTAACCTATCTATCCGTCCTTTAAAAGTTACTTTATTACTCCAGACTTCTAAATTTTCAAAAGCATTACCCATGAAGTAGAACTGCTTTGCTGGAGTATGTTTTAGATTAAGCAGTAAAAAATAAGATGGTTACACAATTTGTTCCTAGTGCACCACTTCTTATTGTACCAAACTCAGAGAACAGAAAGAAGTGATTTAAACAAATTACATCGACAATGAGTTAAGTACAGCTAGTATGTACCAGCATTAAGGCCTCAAGCCTTTAACATCAAAAACTTTTCTTTGGGAACATTAAACACTAATTATTTACAAGCAAGATCTTAGAACAGACTTTAGTCACAGCAAAGGTTGAATTCAATGACTAACTATTTCCATTGAAGTTCCTCAGTACACAAAATCTATGGAACTTTTCTGAATTGCTCTGAAACTCTGTATATATCCTAAAGGTTTACACTGAGAACACGATATTCCAGTGTAATTAGTCCTATTTCACCAAACCTTTACAGTTATGAATGTGTAAAACAGTACAATTAGAAATGTCTTCATTTTTTTTATACCAGTAAAAGCGATAGTGGCAAAGCAACATAACTTTTCTTTTGGCATTTTGAAGAGTTAGGTTACCAGAGCATAGCCAGAGAGTTAGTGGACTTGCTAACCCAAAATAATGGTTCTAACTTTGATTCCCTGTGGCCTCCCTGCCTTAGTGATCATGGAGGAAATCCAGCGCACTGTTTGCCAGCCCAGGGAGGTCTGCGTGGAGGTGTCCAAGGAGTACCCTGAAAACACCAGCAACTTCTACCTCCCTCGCTGCGTACTGGTGCACCGCTGCGGCGGCTGCTGCAACCACGAGGCACTGCAGTGCAGGAATACCAGCCACAGCTTCATCAACAAGACAGTGAGTGTCTCCCCACATCCATAGGGCACGCGTCCGCCTGAGCGGCATCGCATGGACACACATCGGTCCCAGGAGAAGAGTTTAGGAGGGCTCAGATTCGCGTCCCTGGATGAGCCCCCTGTTTGCTTTCATGTGGTGAGACTAGAGTTAACAATAATTAAGAAGGGACCGGCAAGTGAAATAAGGGGAGCAGGAGTCACCAGTGACATTTATTTATAGAGTGACATAAATGAGAATACGAAATAAACCGGGTCAAAACAACAAACAATAGCTAAGATGTCCTATGCGTAACTTTTAAAAAGAAAATTAAAAGACATCAAACAAAGACAAAGACATACAGAACTGTCTATAACATAAATGAATAGTGAAAGGGTGTAAATAAAAGTTTTTCACTTCCTTTTGTCCTTCCTTGTAGATGTTATAATATTATCAGCACAAAGTAGCAAAAGGGTCATATATAAAGTATAGCAAATAATTTCAGCAATACAATACTTGACAGCAATTTTTGTTAAAAGGTCCTTGTGTGCAAAAGGTCACTAGGTGGTGCTGTTCAGTCGCTTGCTCTTTAGGCGCTATGGCACTTTGAAACAGGCACATTTCTAGTCAGTAGGGCTTGCTGTCAAGGACCCCCTACATTTAAGTTTACTTTTTTCCTTTTGTTGATGTAAGAAAAGGGTTTTAGATACTGATAATTTTTCTGTTGTGATTCTCCCCAAAAGCACAATTTCTCATTCTTTCAAAATGTGTAACTGTGCGTACATTTAAAGGTCTTGTTATTGTATTGCAACTATACATTTGCTGTTCTAGTAATATGCAGTAGTTCACTATTATTTATAGTATAATTTCTAAATATCACAATTGTGTACACAGTGAACTGGGCAGCATTATGATTTTGTTTACTTTAGTGTTTACATTTTCTCATATTGAATTGATGTGTTTAAATGCATATTGCCTTGAGAAACTGAGTTTAACTTCATTTGAGAATTAGAATGCTGATAAATGTCAGACAGCTGTTAATACTGCATTGTAAGAATAAGTAAATTTAATAACATAAATATATGTATAGCTTTTCTTTTATAAAAACCACAAATGCAGACACATTTCAGACATCAGCATCACAGACGTGTATAATTGTGATTTGGATCCTTTAGAGAAGTAAGTCAGTCTCAGAAAGACAAGACATCATTGTTTTTTTCATTTTATAACTCAACATGCTATTTGGGTTGCCCCTGGGTAATAGTTGTAATTAAATAATTATTGTATATCTAGAATATCAACATTTTTTTACACCTTGGCTTGAACAATAATAGATTATTAAATGGCCGGAGAAGCTGACGAATTGAAAGGGAGAAACCAGCAGTAAGTAGATGGGAGGTGGGGCAGGGACGAACCCCACCCATGATCCTGAACAAGAAAACATACTCCAACATGACAACTTTCGGCTATAGCTGCACATGCAAACGTTTGTCATTGGGAATTCTTTTTAGAACCATGAAATATGGTTAAAAAAACTAAATAATTTAAGCTGTATTCTTTAATACTGACAATTCTTTTAAACTATTCACAGTAGTACTTTTGGATTAAAATTTTTTATTGTATACTTCCTTGTATACATTTAAGTTAGTTACCCAGCGTAGAACTGTGTGCTTCACTAACAGACTCCTGCAGTTTTGTTCATTGCCATTTCCTGCAGCTGATTGAATTGTCCCCTCCACGGATGGAGCAATCTGTCATCATGGTGACATTTGTCAATCACACAGCGTGTGAGTGTCAGCGAAAAACACCACTTCACTCCATCATACGGAGGGCAGCAATGACACACCAGTCACTGTGAGTGTCATGTCCCTTTGTGAAACTCGACACAGCCCCCGATGTGCCCAACCTAACCAAGCCTCCGTATGTGTAGTGTGTGAACTTACCATTTTAATTAATAGTACTGAACCTTACTTTGTGCCCAAAAGGCTGGTTATCTAACCCGTGACTTGGGTTTAGTGGTGACAAAATAGAATTTGCCACAAGAACTGATTCAGTATGCTTTTTAAAAAAGTGATACCTGTAAAATGTTATTGAAAATGTCAATAAAAATACTGTGAGAAACTGACTGGCTGTTTTATCACTGTTCCAGGTGTTCCTCTCCTCAGGAGATGTGCAGTGCAGGCTGGGAGTGGAGCTCAGCCACTTGCCAATGCGTACCAGCACACATGAGCGCTTTCTCTGCAAGTGCATTGGGTGAGCGAGCCCTCCGAGTCTATTCATTTCGTATCCACATGACACAGTCTACAATTTACAACTTAATGAAACACTGATATGAAAATCGGCACAGTGTGTACTTCTAAAATGTATCTGCAAACACAGTTTTTAACTAATGATTTGAAAAACTGATTAAGGAGGTAATCCTCTAATTAAGCAAATCACAGTTTTTGGTTCGCTTAAAAACTATTATGCACCTTGAACGGGACATAGTCTACCCAAAGCATTAACAAGCAAATATGCCCCTCCCCCCCAGACGAATCCCTAGACACAGCCCTCATGGCACTGTGTGGTCCCAATAAAGTCCTGGATGAGGACAGCTGTGAGTGTGTCTGTGCCAACGGCCTGACGGAGGCGAGCTGTGGCCTCGGCTGGCATCTGGACGAGGCCTCCTGCGAGTGCCTGTGCGACGGCGACCCGGCAGCGGCGACCTGCCCCCCGAACCAGCGCTGGGACCCCGAGTTGTGTGGCTGCGTGTGCCGTGCCGACTGTCCGCAGAGCCAACCCCTCAACCCGGACACCTGCCTGTGCCAGTGCCGCGAGAGCGAGCGCACCTGTCTGCTGCAAGGCAAGAGGTTCAACCCCAACAACTGCAGGTAAGCAAGCTGCAGCAGGGACGGTGCCGGAGGAGACCACGCCCTCAAATAAACCTCATATTGCTTTGATGTTGACCCAACATTGAGACAGGGTTATATTTGCATTAGGCAGTGCAAAACATATTTGGGGTGTCACTCGTCACCTCACCCTCTTGCTCCTGTGCTGACTGCAGTCTGTAAAAGTAATGCAGAAGAGTAGGGTCTAGCTAGCTGGAACCAGACTGGCAAAGCAGGACCCGCTGCCTCTGTCTGAAGGGATGTGGGCTGAATTCATAGCTGCAACAGGCATAAATGTGAAGACCTCCAGCATGCCTCTTCATCCTCTGTGAAGAAAAACTGCTGACACCCCCAAGTAGCAAGTGTACTGGATGGTACTGCATAAAAATTACAGTATTGTAAAACCTGTGTGGAAAAGCTCCCACAAACAAACACACACACACGCACGCACGCACGCGCACACACACATGCACACACACACACACACACACACACACACACACACACACACACACACACACACACACACACACGTACACACACAGCATGTGGAGAACACATGCACTGCATGTACTACAATAACACACTCTGACTACATTTTATCCAAGGGTT
>JABJVR010001142.1:0-19724 GCA_025773905.1 Chitala chitala
CCGGCCCCCCCCCCCCCGCCCAACCTGCAACCACCCCCCCCCCCCCCACGCCCCCCCCCCCCCCCCCCCAAAGGAAAGCCTCCGCAGCACGGAATGATAACTCACCAGCTCCTCGACCTGCTTTAGAGGACGGACATCGCCGCGGTAACAAGCTGGGCCGAGCCAATCAGAGAGTGTCTGTGAAACTGCTTCCTCCGGCTTTTGTTGTCAAAGCGACGGGCTTTTTCCTCTGCTAATCGAGGTGACTGAGAACAAACCTGAGGTGACTGTTAACCAGCAAAGAGCAGACAGACCTAAAAAGGTCTGAAATCAGCACCACGCACAAAATCCCCTCTGAGACACACAGCTGTGTGGTGACCAGAATCAAGCCTTTTGTTTCATTCTGTTACTTTTTCACTTTTGCTCTTGAAAACATCTACAAGTTATTTATACAGTTGGCAAGTTTTTTTTTTTTTTTTTTTTTTTTTCGCTTCCAAAAAAATCTTCATACTGTGGCAATTTGGTGTTTTTTTGATTTCTACTCATCTGTCCTCAGTATCTTCAGTTCTTTACTCTGTCGATTTGTGAAAACCCAGCTCTGAGTGGCAGCAGCTCAGACCGGGGATGTGCTGGCTGTATCGTCTTTATAACCAGCGCACATACTCTACTAAATTAAGAGCGCTAAATTAACTCTCCCCATTTTTGCTATGAATGTTGTCAGTGTAAATCTTCAAGTGATGAAAATAGAATATATTTGTGTGTTTATGTACTCAACCAGCAGACAACTTTATTATATTTGTGTCTGTGTATTTGCTGTTCTGGATGACAGGTAAACAGATAACGCGGTTAAGGTCATGAAAGAGGCCAGTAATACCTGGGCGTAATCCACAGACAACCAGTGCAGGCGAACAGGTTATGTAATTTGAACCCACCACGTATGAATGGTGAGGCCTTGGCTTTGTGTAAAGCATCATTTTGTGTTGTCTGTAATTTGAGGCATGGCTGGGGGGGTTTGGGGGGGGGGCTTGCTTTTACAGCAGTGAAGGCGTACATTCGACAGAGAGCCAAAGAAATTATCATTTAAAGGTTAACTTAACATATATGTATCACACTGAGGTTCCAAGGCTGGCTGACCCTCTGCATGGAGGTGTTTAACTTCACCTGGACAAGCTGACCACTTCCACCAGTTACCTCCTGGTGATGAGAACGTTGGGCTCAGACTCTGGTGCACAGTGTCACATGCTACTGGATGTTTTAATGAGCCGCGGGGCTGTCCGTGACCGGTCCGCTTACTCCGTGCACTCCATTGTGAGCATTCCTGAGGCTGTGAGGTTGTGGCTTCACTTTTCTGTTACAGAAAAGGAAAGCTGATGGTTTTTTTTCTTTTTGTGAAATGCTCCCCATCTCGAGTGAGGCTCATTTTAACTGCCTGCTTACCGTTAACTGAGCCCCCCCCAAAGCTTCAGGAGAGACACACAAACACAGAGTGAAGAGGCAGAGACACGCTTGAGGTGGGACAAAAGAACATGAAAAGTGTAGGACATTGGTCAGTACATTTGGACCAGAGTCTAATGAAATCTGTCTCTACCCATTGTGTACAGAATGCCAGGACCTAATTATCTGAGATCTTTCTTTCTCAAAACATGTCAGTTTGTCTTCATTTTGAAAGTCCCCCCCGTTGTACCAGTTGACGGCTTTGAGGCAGAGCAGTAGTTGCTGCCAAATGGTTTGAGCGTGTGAAACGTACTAACGATGTTTTCGGTAATTAGAAAAGCCAATCAGTGGTTAGTATTGAAGGTCAGTACAGTGCTTCAGAATTTCTTGACCTTCTCAATTTGTGTGCATGTGTAATATTAAAAGCTTTTTGTGTTCATCTGTGATATGAGCTGGAAGTCCCCTGCCTGCCGGTTTCCTGACTGTGTCTTTAAAAAATAATAACTAAAAATGAACATAACTTTTTCAGTATGCAGCCGCTATTTGCTGTTCCTTCTTAGAACACATTTTTGCTTCAATTGATTTTATTCCTTTATACCTGCAGGCTGATTGACTTCATTACATTTACTGTAGGCCTCAGTGATTTACATGTATGATCACAAAATTCCTGTGGTCAGCTGCCAAGTCCACGATGTGTTTTAACAAGGCAACAAGTTGAAGAAAACCGGGAGTTAAAGCAAGGTTTCTGGCACAGAGTGGCCAGACATCACTTGGAAAACGAGTTTGCTTGGAAGCTACGTGAGCATTCCAGCCGCTTCGATGGAATTTGAACGTGGGTTTGGGATGAAGCGCTGCACCAGCGTGAGGGACGGGCTTGGTGCCACGCACAGCTCGGAGACAAGCCGTTCCCCCTTGCTAGTACCTCAAGGTCCGCCCTGGATCTACTGCTTGCCATCTGCTCTGCTGTTTACACTCTGTGCTGCAGGGTCCGTAATCTTGAAAACATATTTCCTACGAGTGGGCCAGCAGGAACTGGGGCTGACCGCACCGTGAATGCCCCTCTTTCATGCACCCACAATAGCGTGCTCTTGCCACTTCTCAAGCCGGAAGGCACGCAGCCCGTAACATCCTTAACAAGCTTCAGTGGCCCGGGATCATTTTCACTCAGAGCTTTCGTTTCTGGATTACCTGCGTGTGTTTGTACAGTCCTCCCTGATAACAGTGAAAAATTCTAACTGTGTTCAAGTTATGCATCACCATAGCTTACTGGGCAGCAGTTTTCACAAAGTCAGTCTTGTGTGTGTGTGAATTCTCTGCTGTTGTATAATGTGTAGCCATCTGTTAAGGACACACCGCTAATTTTAAAATAATCTGATGCCAGACATTTTAGAATCAAAGTGAAAATAAGTCAACCCCTAATTATGTTTCTGATTCATCAGTTGTTTTAATTAGATGCAATGAATAATTTAAAATCTTGGGGAAAATGGGTCTGTCTTTGATTCCTAACTGGTATCCCTGTATTTTTTTTTTTTTCTGCTTTTGAGTTCTCAGAAGAAATACTTGAATGTGTTTCTAGCCACATGAAGCCTGCTGCTCCTGAGAAAGACTGTTGGTAACGATTTAAGACCGCAGAGTGGATAAACGTTTTAAGTTCCCTGGTTTTTGCTCTATCTTGTACATAAGCCACTGGCACAGAGGCAAAGCGTCACCTGACATCACTTAATTTGGCTAAACATCAACAAGGCCCCTGACACTGTGGCTACAATAAGACTGGTGCTCTTTCACACAAAGTGTCCCTTACTGCAGTGGTCAGCAAGTCCAGGTCTGTCTGCACTGCTGCATTCAGGCGAAAAACAGTGTTCAGGATGAGTGGGCTGATGTCGAGAGAGCTAATCTGTGGGGCATGAGGAGGAGGTGAAGCAGCAGAGATGTCAAACACTTTCATCTTAACAAGGAGTACCGCATGCCTGGGAATCAACAAGTGAGCATCCCCGTGGCTTCTGGGAGGGTCTCAGTCCTGCCAAAGTCAAGGGAAAAACGAAATGCTGTGTGAAATGGAAGCGGATGATACCGTTATCCTAGAAGCACTAGTGCTGTAGAAAGCAGAGGAAACACACCAAGTCATGACGTTGGTTCTTTGATGGGTTTCCATGCAAGAACATAAGTTCTAGTGGTGCAGCCTTTTGTAGGTTAATGTCATGCAGTTAGAAGTCATGATTATAATTTCTACGTCGAGACAAGGGGACCTACATCTGTGTTTTTCGTGTTTTAGTGTGTTGGTTACACACACCAGGTGGATGGAGGCAGTTCACACACGCTTGCTGTTTATTGATAAATTCTCAATTTTGAGTGATGGGGAATTTTTGTCAGTTTCCTAACAGATGCTCAACCAAACCTGTCTCCCATTTGATAGATGTATGTAGGACTTCTGGCCGAGGTGTGTACATGTTCTTGTTAAACAATAAGATGACTGTTTTTCACTAAGATTTGAGAGAACATGCTTGTCAGCACAAGTGTGTTATTGCTATCTTCTCCACCCTAAGTTCTTATTTCTGCCTTTCTATATGAAGTCTCCAGTGATTTGTGGAATTTCACAAATAAGATGATAAATTCTGGAGATGAGTATGTATGTGTGCTGGCTTCCAGAGTGACTTGTTTAGGGCGTGGATGTCTTGTTCTGAAGAGACAGGTCAAAGGGTTTGTCCAGATGCATCACATAGTCAGCAGTGACCTAAGATGCTCTCTGTGGAAGATCTCAGGCCAAGAGACAGGCTGCTGATACCGGACAGTGGTGTAGTGGAGGGGGTCAGGGCTGCTGACCTGTCATGTGATCTGCAGCACAAAAGCCTGACGTCGTCCACTGGGTTCAGTCGTTCACACTAAGAAGCTAAAGTGTGGGAAGAGTGAAGGTCATGTGACACAGGAAAGTGCTCAGAAACACATTTTGAATCGTATCAAATTAGAAGAAACCAAGTGATGGGTATAGGAAGGCTCAGAGACGTCACAGAGACACAACGGTATTTTCAAACTAAAGTTATACATATCTGTATATCCCATAATGGTAAAAAGGAACTGTGTGTGGGTATACACTGTATACACACCTGCCACATGTAACTATAACCTAGGGAATGTGAGGGATGCATCATTATTTAATCTGTGATTCTGACACTCAAGATTGGGGCCATGCCATCCTTTGTTAGGATGATAGGAGTCTTCAGCACAAATGAGGCTTCCTCCCCTCCTGAGCGGTGTATCCATGAGGCAGCAGGTCTTCCTGTTCATCCTTCACCTGTGGACACTGGTGGTGAGGAGGAGGAGAAGGAGGGGGCCTATCAGCTGGCGACTGGGTGAGAAAAAAAACCAGGGCCTTGTTAGCTGCTTTCTAAATATACTCTGCACTGAGCATGCATTAGTGATTGGCTCATCACCAATCTGGGCTCGTCACAGATCAGGATCCGTAATGATCTAACCTCTGGGTGATGTGGCAGAAGGCTGCGCATAGCACACCACGCATTTCACGTTTGAAATTCTTCTAGTTTCACTGGGAAATGTCTTCCAGCCAATATTGCAGTTTCTCGGTTGTGTGTATTTTGAAATGAGCAATGGGGCTATATTTGATTTGGGTCTTTTTCCACTAATCATTTGCATGGAATGAAATGAGTAAAGACATTTAATGTAATTTTTTTCCTCTGTTCCCAGAATATAATATCTAGGTATGAGAATATGCATGTTAGGTGGTGTGTGTGTGTGTGTATGTGTAGTGATGGTTGTCATACCTGGCCCTACTTTGTCACCATGACGACATGCCTCCAGGGCAAGTGCCTAATTGCGTGACAGACAGGAGTTTCCTCACAGTGAATCTGCCTTACAACTCGTTCCTCGCCTGTTAGCGGAGGTCTATTCTGCAGAAGTGGGAGAAGCACATTTAAATGTAGATGGGGACTTCACTCAAGATGTGTCCTGTGTCTGTGGTGTTCTCCTCATCAGGGACCAGAGAGGAGAGGGTTAGACATGTCTGTCACTTGTCTGTGTCAGCGTGGGCTGCAGGGATGAGCACGGTATGTTCCTGCAGACGCATCATGGCCAACGCTGTCATTATTTATTTATGAACCAGATTCAGGTAGCGCTCGGAGATTGACCAGAGAGCTGCAAGTTCAAATCCGCGCCGGGCACCAGGGAGTTTATGTTCCTGACAAAGGTGCATACCTGAATCGTGGCGGCCTTATTAAAGATCTCACTTCACTTTCAGATTGTGCCGTGCATGGGAGTCTGCCAGGGCAATGAATAATTCATGAGCTGATTAGAGTGTCTAGCCCCCCCCCACTACAATGGAAGTGTCACAACACTGAGGAAAATGCAGGGCTCAGCAAAATGTATACATTGCAGTGCAGCCGTTGGCTGTTTGAAATCACAGTTGCCGTAATAATGGAATCTAATTGCACTATGCTTTGTTTGGGTACCGCTGTGGAAGGGCTGGGGTATAGTCCAGTTTTGAGGGTGTGTGTCATCATTGATTGTGTGAAACTCAGTTTGAGTGCCAACAGGAGTGGCATGGTGTGTCTTCTGAAGGTTTTTTTTGTGACTTAGCATAACAACAATATGATAGTAACTGCAGGCCAGCAACATAGAAAGCTGAGAGAAAGTATCCCTGTACAGCTATAGCAAAGACCAAATATGGCTTGAGTGTTATTTATAGTGGATTCTAATAAAAACTCACAAGAATCCTTGAAATGGCCTCAAGCATCAAAGACAAGGGCATAAAATGGCAATGTACTAAGGACTAAACCCTGAAGTACACCTGCTGAGGGCACAAACCTTTCTGCTCGTGTCTGTCTGTTTCTGTTCGTTGACCCATCGTGAAAACTTATTTAAAGGAACCGTGACTTTGTAGTTTCCTGAGTAAAGAGGCAGGATGATACTGAGAGACTTTGAGAGCCCTGGCTGGACCCACCCCCTTCTGTTTGACCATCAAGATGTTAGGGAACCCCACAAAGCAAGACTGAAGCCTGTCAGTTGTCTTCCATGTATGGCCTGACATGGCCTCACAGAGCACTCACACCATAGCAGTTACCACGAACAAAGTGGTGCACAAGTGTGGTGCACAGCCACTGTATCTGGCTTAGATACAGGAAGTCTTTGTTTTGGTTTCCACAGTGTCCACTTCTGTCAGGAGACGTGTGTGTGTGTGTGTGTGTGTGTGTGTGTGTGTGTGTGTTGCCTTAGGGGTTTGCACATTTCTAGGATCTGGAGCACAGCTGGGCCCTTAACTCTTACAGTAGCTCTTTGACAAGAACAGTAACTGAATGCAGGGATTCTCACAGTCCGTCAAGCAGTTTTTATGTATCTATTTCTACAAGCATTACGTACAATATTAATTTATACAATATGTAGGCTGTACAATTTCATAAATAGTGTTTAATGAAAATACAAATGTGAATTTTACTGGAGGAATCAACAGTGGGCTATACATTAAAAGCAAGTTTCATTATAGTTGGGTGGAAGTGTTCTTATTATGAAAAAACTGGCATATGTCATTATCCTGTGACAACGTCAGGATAGATGCCTCCACACACACACACACACTCTCTCTCTCTCTCTCTCTCTCTCTCTCTCTCTCCATCAGTTTGCCAGTCACCTGTCATCATGGCTGCTACGCGTTGGAGTGTGTGTGATGCATTTGGACTAAAAGTCTCAAGTGTGTCATGTGACACGAGAGCGATACATCATGGAGTTCTGTATCTACCACATGTCACTTGTGTTTCCACATTCGCACTTCTGTCTGTCACGAGACATCTCCAAAAGAAGGTGCTCACGCCAGTCCAGCTGTGGAAGACGAGAGCTTTCAGTCAGGGGGAAACCTGCTTCACGTCTCTTGGCTCTTATGCCGTCGGAATTTATCAAGACAGATGTGAGCAGGCATGAGGTCAGCACAGTGCATACCTCTCTCAAGAAAATGTTTCATATATGGCCAAAACTCTGGCTGAATCGACTTCTTACTGTGCCCGTGTTTGGATTTGCTTTGGCAAACGGCACCAGGGAAAGTTTAACACGGAATCGTCTAGCCGTGGTCCGCTGGCCTAATAAACAGCATGCCAAAATTATTTCGAGTTTAATCACGGGGCTGAATGAGACCAATAAAATGAAGTGTATTCTTCTGGATGTTGTACAACTGGCAAAGAATTGAAGAGTGCAGCAAAAAATCTTTTAAAAGGAAACGCTGTCACTCTGCGTCATGGCTAAGGAACCTCCAGCCACTGACTTCTACATCAAGAGCAGAGCTTTTTAAGTATTGGAGGAATTTTGAAGGAACAGAAGACCCGGTCATTTGTCATCTTTTGTTTTTCAAAAGTCACAGCCTTAAGGTAATGACGGAGTGGAAGAATGATGTAATGGTCACTTAAAAAATTGTCAAAACAGCTGTTTTAAGCATTGCAGTGAGGGCAGCGTGTCTGAAAATTAGGATAAAGTAGGTGAAAGGCAGTACCGTTTTACACCCAGATTCTCTGATGGCTGCTTTACTTAGCTTGTCACTTTCACACATGTGCATCAGCACTCGTGGCAGGAAGGGGGTGCGGTGGGTACTGCACTTTTAGCATGCATGTAACTTCTCTTAATTATTTGGAGAAAATAAACACACACTTAGTGATTAACCAAATTTTCATTATCGGTGACACACCTAGTCGGTTTGGGTTCCAGGCAGTATTTTACAACCGCTCAAATTCCTTGATGGTTGTTTTTCTGGAGTTGTCAAATGCATGTTTGGTTTCCTGTGAGACATCCTGGTTTGATGTCGTGCTCACAGAGGGTGTGTAGACCTGGTAAAAAAAAAAGCAGGTCCCAGCAGGACCATAGCCTGGCAGTGAGGGGCACAGAAGCCATATGGCTTTTGTTCCAGATCTGGCTTTGCGGGATGATGATCAATGCTCTTCACCACAACTGAACCCATATTGGCAGTGTTCTCCCCTGTGGTCCAGATGAGTGCGGTTCTGTTTCAGGCAGCTCAAGCATGGGACTCCCAGGTCAGAGGAGTACGGGTGAGGAAACGGCCCAATGGTCACACAAGTGCTCACACCCCTCACCCTTTCCGCCTTCTGAGTTTTCAGTTTTGGCTGCAAGACAGTTGTCGACGGGGCAGGACCTCTGAGCTCTGGGGCATTCTCACAGCTGTCCCCACCCTCGTCCACACAATGCAGTTGGCATTGGACATTCCCAAACCTGTCCCCCCCACCCCTTTTCCCCCAGACACGTTTGCTGATTAATGAAATTGTCATAATGGTGCCGCAACACTGCCGCCCTTTGTGTTCAGCCAGCATATCGCACACACACGTTCCACAGAATAAAACTTTTTATGACAGATATACAGTAAACCGTTATGCACAGGAATTTTTTTCCAAAAAAGTTGCTGTAAAGCGTTTTCTGAAATGCTCTTTTAACATAACCTGGGGACACAGCTGATGGTTGACCACTCATTATGAAAGTTGGGTTGTTCTTAAACTGTATTCGGTTTATTTTGAGACTCAAAACTAGATTTCGACTGAAGAAATAAACTGTTTTGACGCTAATGCAAATGGCAAAGTCAGAAAATCCCCATTTTATTCTGCGCTGCTTGTGCTGTTTACTGTCGTGTCAGAAATTGAAAGTCGTCTTGGTTTTCCCCGGACTGAAAGATCACAATAATAATAAGACACCTCGAGCTCTTTTTTGGATAGCTAAAGCACTGATTTTTTATTTTTTTATTTTTTTATTTTAAATAACCTATCCTTATCACATAACTGTTTAAAATGTTACGGAACCCCATCATTTGAAAATAAAATATGGCTTTAAAGATAACAAAACATAAAACAAATTGGTGATAGATTTTGTGTCATTACCAGAAAATTTCTCTTTGAAATTTAGTGTCTGACCAGATTGGTCTGAAAAGCATGGCTGCATCTGTCCAGGGTGACACTGTACAAAATTAATTATGATAACAAATATAATCCGACATTATGTCAAATCTCATGGAACGTTTTGATGGAATTGTATATTAACATTTTTGAAAAATTAATCACAGTTGGAAGATCAAAGCACACAAAAGGGCAAAGTATGTTTCTAAACTGTGAAATATGTGACACATTTAATGTGTTGTGGACACTGACATGAACAGCTTGTGGTGCGGCGTGAATGCCGGGTAGTCTGTATGGTTATGAATAATGTGATTAAAGCAGTCTGCAAAGATGATCACTGTCTTTCAGTTTCAGTTCATGTAGTGCAGTGAAACTATTTCGTCTTCTCTGTGTTTTCACTAGAAAGTGTTGCCTTAAAATAATATATTGAGTTCTAAGTTCATGTGTGTTGGAATCAACAAAAACATTCTGTTGAATGAATATAACAAATTATGTGTAAATTGTGCCTTTACATTCTATACCGTATTTCTCCTAATTAACGCGCCTGCTCTAACAGATGCGCCCCCACCTGCTAATACGGTACTAGACGCAGTAAAGTGCACCCCTTCTATGTGATTAAAGCGGTGGCATACCGGTATTCCCTGATAACAGACTAGGGAGATCATACATCTGTGTGTTTTGTATACATACTATATTCAATTAACAAATTATCAAAAGAGAGTGTGTGAATAATTCAGTTTAAAACGCATTATTTGAAACAATATTGAAATTAGTTGTTCTGAGTGACACAAGTAGTTGTTTCAATCATCATCTTACATTTAATTCATTGGGCAGACGCTTTTATCCAAAGCAACTTACATTTCACATACAGATTATAGTGAGCTAGCGCTGGGTGTCTTGCTCAAAGACACACCTGGTGACTGGGCTGGGATTTGAACCAGGAACTTTCTGCATCCTAGCCTGATGTTCTACCCATTGAGCCACCAGCTTAGTTCTTTGGTCTATAAGATCACTTTTTTTTTTTTTTTTTTTTTTTTGTGTTACTGAAGTTAAAGTTCTCTGAGAGTAAATTATTCTCAATAGAAACATGATGCTGATTGTGTTATTACCGTTTATCATTTCATGATGTCGACTTTTCAGCATGAGACGCATCACGTCCGTCACGTTCACCACAGGAGACGTCGTGAGGTGGACGGTGTTTATTCTGTGCCTTGTCAGTGGTACGTGATCGTGGGCATTGTTGCCTATTCTCAGCTCTTTTACCCCACAAGCGGTCCTGTTTCGACACTGTCAAAGCGCGACCTGACGGCATAGCGCCATGGACTTTGTTGACTGAGGTGAGATGGAATTCACCGGGACCTTCTGGTTTCACTACTGCTCTGAGTTAATCTTCAGTATCAGTCCTATGGCTTCAGCCTGGCCAGCCATTATGTCACAGTGTGTCGTGTGTAAAGGTCGGTTAGGTCACTTAGGGTCCACTTGTAGCTGTGTAACTGACTCACTTTCTGCCTTGGTGTCATTCTAATGCTCGAAAAGACAGGCTGCGTACAAAATTATCATAAGCTCAGCGAGCGAAATGTGACGGTCTCTCCTCTAGGAGTCAAGTGCTTCTTCCCGATTTCCTTACCTTGTCTATTTAGCTGGAGTTTGAGGGTCCTCACAGCACTGCAGAACTGAAAAACATCTCCAAAGATAGAACAAGCGTGTAAAAAAGAGACTGCCACTGCCTCACACTAAAGGTGCAAATTGGAATTTGCGAAAATTTTCTCCTAACCATAGCGCTCTGCCTACGGGATACAAAATGTAGAAGAGCGCTGCAGTCCGTTCGTAACTGAATGCAGGTCAGACCTGATCCTGTTTATTTCATATGGTGCATTTTTACAGAGCAAGTTGTCACGAAATCATGGTATATGGGCAAAATAATGCCAAGGTGGTGAAAATAAAAATAATTCTCAGGCTTTTCCATATAAGAGGTCTGAACGCGGAATACGATGCGTGGAGAATAGTGCCTGCAGATGTTCAAATGAGGGATCTGATGTAGAAATGTGGAGGGCTTAGACGAGTTTCTTGATCACAGCTGACAACCAACAGCGCTGCTGCTGGGTTGTGAATTGAAACTTCTTGGGCCCACAGTCTGGTACCACATGCAGAACAAAAGCAGATTGTTTCTGCCCACATCAGTGCATTCCAGCTTCCACTCTATCCCCCAGGTTTTGGCAAGATTCTCTGATATTGAGTAGAGGTCGTTGAACTTCTACCCCAGGTTTCTTTTTTCAGGAGATGGGAGGGCGGTACGTGGGAATGAAGGCAGGCTGACGGTGGGTGGGAGCTGGCAGGAGAAGAGGGGAGGGCCCAGGAGAGGAGGATCCGGTATCAGTGCGTTGTGCAGGCTCCCGTTCGGACCGGGCCTGGTCTGTGATCTCATGCCGGTGGAATGCCTGTTTGGGCCAGGACTATCGTGCAGCCACCACCCACGCTGCCTGCGTAGGCGAGGAAACCATGGGTGGGAGGGGCGGATGCGTTTATGAAGCGAAAAGCTGGGAGTTGATGCCCCCCACCTCCATGTCCTGACAGCGCAGGAACACGATTCCTCTGCAGAACTCCCAAAGCCAGCATAGAAGACCATGGGGTGGAGTGAAGAGGTTGAGTTTGTGATCTGTGAAATGTCTCCTGATCTGTTCCTGTTATGTCTCAGGTTTGCTAGCTCAGAGCTGCACTATCCTGAAGCCCCCTGTCAGTGGTGCGTGACAAAGTCAGTCTCTTGCCCTGGTTTTCTTCTGTGTTCAGGTCCACAGTGACAAACAGGCGCATGGAGCCAGAAAGAGGATGGGTCGTCACTTCTACGCGTGCCGTTTGGACTGGTTCAGCTTTTTTCCAGACTGCTTATGTAATCTGTTTCCTCAGTGACCAAAGACCACTTAAAGGGTTCTTCAGGCCAGCTGCCAACATCCCAGAGATCCTGTTACGCAAGCTTCTCAGCGGGATGTGACGTTACCCCACCCAAAAGTGTGCTCTCCGACCCTGAGCACGTGCCGTCCTTGAAGAGTTAAAATTCTTCAGATGCTTTTCGGCCCTACCACGATGCTAAAATAAACACGACCCCCCCCCATCCCACCCCCAGGGAGGGGAGGGCGTTTTGGGCCTTTAATTTGTCATTTAAAAAGAAAAAAAGGGGAAGCCATGTGTTCGAGCGTGAAGCGGCCATCATTTGATAGATGCACACCAGCTTTGTGTTCAGAAACAGAGGAAAAATAAGAACTTTGAATAAGAATGCAGATCGACACAATTGCACAACATCTGTTTGCTGCTTCATGCGAAGTAAAGCTAGCCTGATAAAAATGTTACTTCAGGTTTTTGTAAAATTAAGGTGCTTGTATCACACATGCTTTAATCATGTTAATTCTAAAGTAGTAATAATGTTGTCTAAACATGAAGCGAGTTAACATCAAGCCATGCCTTTTGGTTTCAGGCAAACACAAATACCAGAGGCATGATCTGCTGTGGTACCACACAGACACGTGAAGGTCAGTGTGCTTCACACAGGTTTGTCTAATATGCACAGGAGAACAAAAAAAAAACATGCCAAACATTCCAACTCCTAAAGTAAATGCCCTCCTCTCAGTTTCTCCTACAGTGTCTATTTCAGAAGAAAATGTTAAATAAAACTTTTTTGTTTAGCCGTGCTGTTTGTGATCCCTGATAGATGTTGCTGTCCGTTCAGCTGCCTTTCTCCTGTGTAAACGTGAAAATGCAAGCGCATTTTTAGCAACTTGCTTGCGTTTGCTTATACAGCCATTGCAGCCGGGCTTTGTGAGATATGGTGCATGGAACACTGCTGTTAATGGTGACTGAAGTTCTGCATGTTATGCAATCTGAGAGCCGTAGTGGAAGTCTTTCATTTTCTGATTTGTTGGGCTCTCTGCCAGGACGTTTTTAGAATAAGGTCGTGTGGAACTTGTTTCAGAGCGTTTCTAAAGTAAAAGAGTTTTAAAGGTCTTCCATCACAGATCTGAGATGTGAGCCCGCTTATTAGTAATTCTTTCACTCGACACCATTTGTTATCTGGTACTTCCGTGGCAACGATCACGAATACTGGATGGTGTGTTTATAATCCTAGGGGCTGAATCCTGAAATCATCTACAACCAGATATTTGAGATCAAGGTGTCCCCTAAGGAGGAAGCTTAACATTTCAGTTTTTAGTCTTTTTTTTTTTTTTCCTTTTCTTATTTTGGTTTTGTGGTTTAGCAGTAGTTTATCAGACATTTAATTAGAACTGTGCAACCATTTTGCTTACCAAGAACTCCTTTCTAAGTAAACCCTGGCTTGGCTGGCTTTGTCTGCCAATCACAGAGGACCTGTTGGGTCATGTGGTCAGAATGAAGCAGCAGAGATGATTCAGAAGCTTTGCCTTGCCAGAGGAAAAGATGCACAGACAACGTGTGCTGTCTTTAAAGTGTCACTCAAGGTAGAACTGAGTAAACCTAAAAAATTTGCAGAGTAAAACCCTTGAATAGAGAAAAGACATGCTAAAAGACTGGTCACTCCCGAGTTTTATACTGTTTTAGCTGTCTGTGCAATGTGCAGGGTGCAGCTTTCAGTGCTGTGGGATGAGAGGGTGTGTTTTTACTGTTTTTAACTCCCTGTGCATTGTGACACCAGGGGAATAAAAGCAGTGGGTCCCCCTTACGGTTTGGTTTAGTGATACGTCAGTTCGCTTTTGACCAGTGTAAAAGGCTTCATGTTTTGGAGGACTCTGGCCAAATTATATAGTACCCCATAGGATATTTTCACTCCTGAACCTACTATACCTGTGTGTTCCTTTTTTAAAACCATTATCAAGCCCATAGGTTCTTCCATGTCATCCAGGGCACTGTATAAAATAATTGTATCTAAAATAAAATCTATGTATTTAAAGTTTGAAGTTGCTTTTGTTGACAGTGCAGCTGCATTGTGATGCCTCGATTCCTCACAGGCGGCTGGTGTAGGAGGCGTTGTGTTGGATTCTGGTGCTGCAGCTTTCATGTGGCTCTGTGCCACGTTCAGTTGTGGTCACCCTGTCAGCTGAGACTGTTCATCACCTTGTAGTGCCCAGTTATGGTCGTGGTTCCCTGCAGGCTGTGTCACAGAGAGAGTGCCACGAGCTCTTTACCCACTGATTTTCACTGCCCTAATGTTTTAGAGCAGGTCTGAGCGTTTCCTTTGGGGTCCCAGCCACATAATGTAGGAAGTGCACAACGTGGCCATAAAGTTTGCTGAGTGTTATCCTGACACCAGGAGGTACTTGAGAAAGAGAGTCAGATTTTGTCAGGCTGGTATGTGATGTTCCATCTGTCCTCTGTTGTTTTCCATGGCTGTCGTACCCTCACTGGAAATGTTGTAAAGGGTTAGGGTTAGTGGAGGTTCACACATAGTCACCGAAAACCTGAAGAGGGCTTGTGAGCGTATGTGGGCATGTTAGGAAGCAGTGCTCTGCCAAGGTCTGAGGTGGCGACAGACCGTGTTCCCAGCCTCTCACACAGCACCCTCTCAAAGCCCACTGCCCTGTTGCCAGCCAGGGTCGCTGTTGTCCCTCTCTCTCACATGCACACACGCACACACACCTCTCCTCATATGACCTTTTAGACAAATACAGTCAATATACAGACTGCTCTTGTTGGAGGCAGTGCACGGGGGGGGGGGAGCCATTTTTTTTTACAATTTTCCCCTTCAGGCGGTCGCATGTGTTGCAGGCCAGCAGTGTTGAATGGTCGCAGGTCGTGCTGCAGGTGTACAGGACGCAGTGCTCGAACATAGAAACGTGCAGCGGCGTTCACGAGGTACATAAGAACCCGGGTCGCATGCATCTCAAGGCTTCAAAGTTGCGTCGTTTGGCGCAGTCTGAACTTGTGAGCCTCTAAAGACTCGTGTGTCAATATTAAGAATGAGGGTGAGTTTGGTGCTGAGATCGACGTTCACAAACCTGGCTATATTTAGTGTGAGCTGCACGAGGATACACGTCTACTCTAACTCTAAGAATACCGGTTGTGGTGAATAGTTATATTCTAAGAACTGGGCTGAGGTTTCCAGAGAATAAGGGTTTGACATTTAAGAAGATTTAAAAAAAAAAAAAAAACCTGAATGTGGACTTGCAGCCTGTGCCGACCATTTCAGTTTGCTGCAGTATTGCAGTTCTTCTCTGTTCAGTGGTAGTGCTCACCGGTCCTGTTTTACTGACACTGCATGCTGGAGTTTTCAGGGTTTCTTTTACCTTCTGCTGTTAGGTTTTCATCTGCTACACATTTTGGATCCATTTGTTATGAACTGTTTTTGGTCAGATGACTTTTTTGAATCTGAAAAAATATTAATTAGATGGATCACAACTGCTTTTTGCTGGGCAGGGATGTTCTCCTGAAGTCAGGTGGACTTTTGGAGTCAATAAATGTGGTTCCTTGCCCTGCATGTTTCCGCAGCCTGCAGCTGTTACATCGCTGTCATGTCCAACTATAATATCCCTTTAAGAGAAATCTTTTGACTTTATAGTTGTGGTTTTTAAAGTGAATTGAATGCTTTACTTGGAAAATACCCAAAAGTCACATATTTGTGCACGTGCTTGTGTGTGTGTGTGTGTGTGTGTGTGTGTGTGTGTGTGTGTGTGTGTGTTTGTGGTAAAGAGACAGCCAGTGCATGTGGGCTTGCATGTGCTGTTTGATCCACCCACCTTGCCAGAAGACCTCCCCCTCATGCCCTTGTTTCCCGCCCACATCTCGTAAGTGTTTGTATTTAGTGACGCCGCACGTGTTTCCTGGTGTCACTGTCACCTGTCAGTGGCAGCCTGTGAGAAGAGTTCCATCCTGCACACAACGCCTCATCTCTGGATCCAGGGCTGGGTGCTACAGGCAGCCTGGTCACACTTCCCCCACAAAAGAGTCTCCATCTTTGATCTGAAGCCTGGGTGCTGATTGGGTGCAGGGCAAAGGTTTTGATATATTTGATGAGGTTCAGATAAGGTTGGTTATCTCTTGAGATCAAATATGGAGATGCACAGCATTCAGAACATAACCCTGCCATTAAACACATGTAAGCACAATATTCTGTTAACTGACATTCAACAAAGCATATTTGTTTATCTGTAATTGCTTTTAATTGAGTGGGATTATATTTTTAATTGAGTGGGATTATATTTTTAATTGAGTGGGATTATATATTATATTTTTATATCTTGCTCACAAAACACGATTTGACCTTTGTTTTTTAAAGGTTCTAGGTATATTATGAAGTAATTAGTTTATTCAGAAATGTATCTAACACTCTTTGAAATGTATCTAGCACTCTTTGATTTTATACTCTGAAAACTGGTTCTGTATGCCTCTCATAGCCAAAGTGAATTCGGCTAAACGTTTTTGTGTTCTCTTGCATGTCAGATGGGTGCGTTTTACGATTCCACGTCTGCCGTCGGTCTTGCTTTCTTTTCTGTATTGCCTGTAATCGTTGTGAGCGGTCTGCCAGCTGCTTTCAGATTTTCTGTACTCACACGTTTCCATCTGCCACCCGTCTGCTGTCACTGGGGTCACTTTGGGCAGTGGTGTAACAGCCACCGTGCCTCATGCACATGACAAACCCAAACGATGTGCTAAATTTGTGTAAGATACTGCTTCTAAAAAAAAAAAAAAAAAAATGTGGCACATTTCACACATCTGGAATTATTAAATGGCAAGGGTTACATGGGTTGTTATTTCCACTGACTGAGTTTTGAGGAAAGTGTTTTCCTGCATGATTAAATTTGTTTCAATTAGTTTGTTTATCTCCTTTGACACTGAGGAGACCAAAACAATGATACACATGCAGAGGCAGGGCAGAGAGACAGGTGGGAGCGTGATGCTAATTTAAATGAGCATTTACCACAGTAACGACAAGCCAGCTGACGAAGGTACACAATCTAGTGCTCGTTTCTGCACGTTCCAGGTTCAGCTGCAGCTGACGCATAAACCTCTGTCCCGTTTCACACGGTAAGACACATTTATATCCCTTCCTCATGCCGTTATTAATCCTTTATTTTTCCCTCATACATGATTTTCATTTTTTTATATTTGCAAACCTACTCACTGAATAAAAAAAAATTTGATACCTCCTTTACTTAATTTTTTATTGAATTATTTAGGAACAGGTAATACATTTTATGAACTTTTCGGTTCTCTGAGAAACAGTGAGAATTTTTATTCTTTAAAACGGGAAGGACAGTTCAGTTCAGGCTCTTTTGGTCCAGGTTCAAATTTTAGCAAAACTACAACTCCAAGGAGCTGAAGACAAGAGAGAAGACCGTGGGCGTGGCAGCAAGGCCGTGGGAGTGGCAGCAAGGCCGTGGGCGTGGCAGCAAGGCCGTGGGTGTGGCAGCAAGGCTGTGGGCATGGCAACAGGGCCGTGGGCGTGGCAGACACTGCCTTTAAGCCCAGGAGCCTCAACTCAGAGCTTCAGTTACAAACAGAATAGCCTTTTTAAAGATTCAGCAAACTCCTGCTCCCCCTCAGACCTCCCCCAGCCCTGCCTCACATTTTCTATTGCTAGCATAGAAATTGGAATAAATAGCTAATGTAACAAGCCAGACTGGTATTCCCTTCAGCATGTGAGCTAGTTTTTCCTCACTGTTAGTTTTGTACCCACTTCCTGGGGGGCTACAGGGGAGATTAATACAGGGCTGTGAAGGGTGCCAGAGAGTGGACCCGTGTGTCTTGTAGATCTTCTTGACCCACACCCAGCTTCACCAACAGAAACAGACTTTTATCCATGGTGACCTGGTAACGGCATGTTGTTTACTGTGGTGTCGGTCCACAGAAGCTGATGGTCAGTAGCATGGGGAAGAACAGTCGATGTTTTGAAAATTATATTTTGTTTCTGTTTTGTTTGTTTGAACATTCTGCATAGCAACATTGAGGGTAGGCATATTTTCGTCATTTATCTGTTTCACAGGACATGTGTTTTTGTGCATATCTGTACAGTACTGTTGACACTCAGAAAAGACAGACTTCTGCTGTGACCTTCCTCAAAATTCACTTGTGTTACTCTTCTGTATCCAACAACTAAACTTTAAAAGTTATTTTAACAGTAGCTGGAGTTCAGAGGCTTTAAGCATGTAGTTATTACACAAGGTGCACACCATAGACCTGCAGACTGTCATGGTCTTCAGATTAAAGTGAAGCTCCTCCTGTCTGAAGTCATCTCCCATGCCTTGCCGCCATGAACCTCCTCAGAAGCGGCTCTGACCCAGAGGAAATGTACTGCATGTGTGTTGGGCGTCTGCTCTGCACCAGTGCAACCATATGGTAGTCTTAGAGCAAAGGGTTGGGTTGGAGTTACACAGTGATGCTGAGTTTCCTAAAGGTGCATCAGGCCCGGCTCACGTCTTGTCAAGTGTGACTCACTTATTCTCAACTGCTGACTTGTGTGAACAGCACTAACTTGGCAATATTCATAAAGTCAGTCCAGACATCTGTGCCCTTTGATTACTAACACTTCATTTTTTTACCGTTAGCAGGCATATCGTTTACCAGTGTCCCTGACTATTCCTGTAAGACGTTTGTGGTGCTGCTAGTTCTTAACTGATTGTCAGCCCACAGAAACAGCAGACTTGGCATTTGGTTTGCAGAAATGAGCACCAGTTTTGTGCCACAGAGCTTTTGCTGAAGCCTCAAGCGTGTTGGACATTTCAGCCCAGAGCCGACACGGCACGCTCAAGGCCACGTGTGCGATTCGGCCTACATCGTTTGTGAAGAGCGCCCTCTGTCCTGTTGGAGGCCTGTTGTCCAGTAACAGAGTGGACACCCTAGCAGGACAGCAGGGGTCTGTGGTCACTAACTGGTGTGTGACCGCAGCTCTGCGTAGGCGAACAACCACAGGTCTCCTTCGGGACGGTCCGCAGGCACGAGAAGAAACAAGCCTTTGTTTTATGCTCAATAAACTTTACTGAGTCCACAGGTTGCTTGGGCAATATTACTAATGGCACTGTAATGTAATTTGGTAAAAATGGTTTGGGCAGCTTTTCCATCTTGTGTGCCAGGGGGGTGATGTGGGATGTTTGGAGTCCGGCGCGTCATGCTGACCTGAGCTCCGTCAGTCCATGAATGTCCTCACATGTGCCAACGTGTCAGGCAGCCAGAGGAGCCAAAGGTCAAAGGGCAGCTAGCCATATTCACACGTGTGGCGCATTGTGCATTTGACCTTGAGCACTATAATTAGACAGCTGGACAGCTCGTGTAAAGCTTATAAATAAAGGACATGAATAATGGATTCTCGCAGAGACGTGCCTGTGTTTGTGAATGCCGCGGTGCCGGACTCGGCCAGACTCTGCCTGTGTTTGTGAATGACACGGTGCCGGACTCGGCCAGACTCTGCCTGTGTTTGTGAATGACGCGGTGCCGGACTCGGCCAGACTCTGCCTGTGTTTGTGAATG
>JABJVR010001144.1:0-19721 GCA_025773905.1 Chitala chitala
TTGGGACTCACAAAAATTTATAAACTCTCAAAATCACACACAATCGCACGCACTCACACACACACACACTCACTCACACACACACACACACACACACACACACACACACACACACACACACACACACAAACAAATGAATGTCCTAAGCAAAAAAAAAAAAATTGGGGGGCCGGAATCACAACTTTTTTAAAGGTAGTTTTAAATCTGTGGGAACTGAGACTTCACAGAGACAAAGAAGCCAGTAGGCTAGCACACAGGTGGGAGACCATGCGATCTTCTGCTTTGTTGTCCTAAGTTTTCAAAACAAATGGTTTATTTAACATTCTGTTCATAATCAGCAACCATTTGTCATCTCCAGCTATTGTGTTTTTTGTAGTGGTTGCAGTTGTGTAGTCACGACATGTTTAGTTAGTGTCATTGATTGTGTGACTATTGAATTAAAGCTGAAAGCCTTCCAGAACACAGTCTGTACTGTTATCATGTACGTGTCTTTGGGACTGACACACCTCCCACTAGCATTATTCAGTCAATATTTTTTTTATTTTTGTGCATGAAGTTGAAAGAAGTGCAGTGTTGTTCTCCACTTACAGCCTTAATAATGTCCTTTAGACCTACAATCGTTAATGTTTTAGATGGCCATCTCCATACACCATGGACGAAGGATCCATGATTGCTAACATGCTGTGTATTACAAGGAAACCTAAAATCAAATACAAACACACAAAACACAAAAATGATTGAGGCAATTTTTACAAGTTACATTTAGAAAATGCTTTAAGAAATAAAACTGCTCTGTTTTATCGTGTAAACGTACATCTTCACATATTGCAGTACCCTTTAGTAAGTCTCTTAAAAACTCTCAACACAGTTAGATGTTAGATATTTTAAGTTACATACAGAGTCACTTCTCAGTCAAACTCTGTGCTTCCCTCTCTTAGCATATTTAAATGAGCTTAGAGGTTTCCCAGGTGTGCTTTTAAGAGCACCGTATACATTCACACATCTTCATAAAAATGTGCAATGGCAAATAATGAATGTGCTCAGAGCCTGTTTGATATTCCATTAACATTTCAGTGAAATGTTAAGTGAGTACAGCTAAATTAATCATCATTATGGTTATGAAGAATGACACCTTTAAAGAGTTTGTCAAAGAAGTCAGATGACTTTTTTAGGCCATTACGTTGAAAACACGTCAAAAACCCTGCTTGTTCAGCTTGCTGTGTTGGTCGGTGATAAGGCTTTTTTTAAAAAGGGGACCCTTTAAGGATTTTTCATTGCTAACAAAGAGTGTCAGGTTTGTCTTAATCTATTCTAACATTAAAAAGCAATGACTGAAAGGGATGTCTGGGCACATACAAATGTGAAACACTTGTCTAATCCTGTTTTCTATGACAGAACCGAGCCTTGAATTTAGGTTGTATTGGTGGTACAAAGCAGCGAATGGCCTGTTTCTTATTTTGTTTCCAGGTACAGGAAGCAATCTGATCTCAAAACATCTTAATGAAAATCCCTACAACACATTAAATGTCAATGTATATAAAAAAATATATAACAAATAAAAATAAATAATAATAATAATAATTATTATTATTATTATTATAAAATTTCATTATTATTGTCCTGATTGAAATTTTTATTTAAAACTTGATTTTTTATTCTATAAAAGCAATTTATGTTTGTAGTTTGGTTAATCTGTTATTAAACTTAGATGTGTAGCTTCAATTTAATACATTTTTGTAGTACATTTTTTCACTCTTAAAAAACAATATTTAGGTTGTTCTCATGTGCTACTGAAGAAGACTTACACTTCATGCAAACATGTATTTTCACTAGTGTTACAGAATGGATATACATTACTTTCGTCCTATTCTATATGATGATGCTACTTTCAGTAATGTGTGGTGATTGTATGGAGCGTATTTTAGTGGACATAGGGTGTCATATTTAGTGAGTCAGTCTATAGTACAGCTCAACAAATTCCATCAATGGTTTATAAGACCTAAACAAAGATATGTACTATTCTTTTTGGTATTGCTTGGTAAACTATTTAGTATTGAATCTGTTAATTGCTCTTGTATACGGGTTATTTTACAAGCCTCACCAAATATACCTGTCCCAATTAATACACAATATACTGCCATAAAAAGCAAGTTGTAACATGTATTATGAAACACACTTTACTTCCAGCCATGTACATATAACAAAGTGTGAGGTGACAATTCATTAATCATAACATACTAATGTTGGTGACAGCATGGTTCTTAAATATGATTAAATGCTTGCTTAACACCCTAGATGTCCTTAGGGAATGAGACTTGCCTGCACTAAGTGTTGTTTTTGAAAACTTAACTTCAGTTTGTTCATCTCCACTGAGAACCTGAGAAGATACAAAAGCAGAATGTATCTCCCCTCCCATCCGTATGTGTGGCCAGTGTGCTGTATATTCAGAGAAAAAAAAAAAATTGAAAACTTAAGTGTTTTTAGATCACACTTATATTGAAAGGAAATGTTACAAATGATCATGATCCAGTGATCATGGGCAGCAAGATCTTTCATCTATATATAATATATACTTTTTCACCCTTGGAATTTACCCATAAGTAACTAGCTTTGCATTTTACAGCGGCTTTGCTGAAAGCAGATATAAATCTTTTATGCATTTTCAATTGCTTTTAAATGGTACTTATAAGGAAATACAGATTGTAAATGAATGTGCTTTTAGATTGTCATTCAGTTGGCCAAAGATCAAACTCCAGAAATCATGGTCGGGTGTCAAGTCAAAAAAGTGAAAAACTGAAATAAATTTAAAAAGTAAACAATAAAAACCAAATCCAAAATTGGGGTCAAACCCAAAATCCAAAAATCAAGAATGAGCCACAGACACGAGATACAAAATCTAGATCTACTCACAAAAGAAAAGGTTTACTGTTGATACCAGCCATCCAAATTCCTTGAGAAACACAACAGCGTGAGTTATTACTGGTGCAATACAAGGGAAGTCGTGCTGGGTGTGGATTAATGAGACACGTCTGAATGTTATAATCTGGGAAATGAGCTCTTAATAAGGCATGTTTAAACCATTGGGGGTGTTATACATTGTGAGGGCGGGGAGTGAATTTGGGAACCAGATTTTTTTACATCGTGTGACATCTGAACTGCATGCCAGTATTACAATCGCATGTCTTTTAATAATGTTCTTATACATCGTATTAATACCCTACTGTATCTTGTGGCAATCCTGTTTTTTTATTAATTAAATTCAGTTTGGCAGAAAACAATAAAGAAAGAAAAAGAAAGAAAAAATAGCTGTATTAATACCCTACTGACACACAATTAAAACTTTCACACAGTCAATTTTGGAATATCCTTGTTATGTATGTGACATTTTATAGCAGTGCTAAATGACATAGTTATTTTTGTTCAGCCATTCAAGTTACATAAGGTGAGAAGGTAAAAATACGAAACATACTGTTACACATCTTACAGCATCATTAGTGCTTAGGTAATGGCACTTCAGAGTCTAAAAAGAGCATCTACTCCATTGTGCTGTAGAACAGAGCTGCTATAACAAAAAAAAGGTGCAGGAACAACCTGTCAGTCCAGTTTCACTTCCTAAACCCTGTAACTGTTTACCAAGATCATGACTGCTTCTAATTATCCAAAATCCTTTACTGAAACAGGAAATGGGTGTTTACTAGTGTAAAAGCGTGATTTAGTAAATTGCACATACTAGATAAATGTAGCGAATACTAATCATATGTCAAAATGATTATGTGTGAAATTTCCCGTGGTGCAGCCACAGTAATTTCAAATCCGATCATAATCAGAGAGCTGGATTAGGCATGTCTTACTCAAAGATTATGTACATATATGGTGCTGGACTTAACAAATTCAACAAAATAAATTAAAATATGTTTACTTTTTGTTACTATGTGAATATATATATGTATATAAGTAGATCTAATGTACAGGGTGTCCATAAAGTCTCTTTACAATTTCAAAAATTTATAACAAAGCCATTTTGTATGGGGTTAATTTAACAGTACCTCATTCATCAACAGGGTACCTGAAATATACAAATGCAATGTGATTAAAAACTTTGATAACCACTGAGTACATAGAACAAGTATGATGAAGATATCTCATCAATTGCCTTTGTAATAAATTTTTGAAATTGTAAAGAGACTTTATGGACATCCTGTGTGTGTGTATATATATATATATATATATATGTGGTTGTGTGTGTGTATGTATGTTCAGCTCATGAGGTCCATATTAAGTCAGTGGACTAATGTAATCTTTAAGTAGAGAAAATTCAATTTTAAGGTGTTTTTAAAGATTTTCTTACATTAATTGTTCTCATTTTGTAGTCTACAATTTCTAAAATATAAAGTCTTGAAATGATTTTCAGAGTTCTCTTAGTTTATTAAATTTGCAACACATTTAAAGGACTGCTTTGTTTTGACAGAAGGATTTACAGTTAAAATAGTTTTAAAATATTGCATAGAAATTAAGATAATGGATTTTTTAAAACACAAGTGTGTGTTTTTTTAGCTGAATATTCTTCCTCGGTTCTCGACTGCAGCCATCACCACGTTCCCATGTCTACCGTTTTATCCCTCCCCCATGCGATCACGTTACCTGACACTAGGTTGCATGACAGTTCCTCCTGGAGCTTGGGGTACCCCTTCCCTCTGCCGTGAGCAGACTTTGTGGGTCCCCCTCCTCCCCCATAGCAGCACATGTCCTGGATGGAGTCCAAAGTAAGCATTCTGCATCGTCAGCTTCTTCCCCAGTTCGGCTTGGACGACACGTACTGCTTGGAGAACCGTTTCTAGTTTGTCTGTTATTTAAAGACTCTAACACATGTCTCAACCACAGTCCACTTTTTCTGCTTTAACAGATGTGCCCAACATGCACAAAGGGGCGTGTAAAAGCTATTGTGCTGGTTTTATTCCAAGGGGAAATGTGAAAATAGATGGAAAGCCCAAAATAATTCTGCCCTATAAAATATCTTTGTATTACCTTTTTTTTTTGTTCACTCGCCTCCTCCGGTTGGAACTCTGTCCTCGCGGAGATCAAATGCTTTGGTTTTCATATGTCTGGCACAGACAGAATGCAGTCTACCACCATGTGTTGGCAGTGCCCTGTGTCTTTGGCCTTGCGGGCTGCACTGAAGCAGACTCCTATTAGAACAGTAAGTCTGCTGTAATCTCTGCATTGGTGCTGCGTTTGATGCAGGGCTTCGGGAGACCATGTGCTCCCTCCCTCCGTGGGCAGCCCACAGCTTGCAGTCTGGGGCTGAAATGCATCATAGGACAGGAACTGCAAAGGTCTGACTTGCTCGCCTAGCTTCTGCTGCTGTGTGTGTAGCAGCTACACCCTGGCTGCAAGCCTGCTGGGCAGAGGATATAGCTGTCTGTCTCCTGAGTTGTGGGGGGGGGGGTTCATAAGGTTAGACCATGATTAAATGTTCCCCCACTCACCCCTTGAAAAATATCCACTTTTCTCTTAATGTGGGATTGACAGTTTTGCTGATATAGTAAGCAATACTACAAAAACAACAATGCAAGGAAACCGTTATTCATTTAAAAATTTTAAGTCATTAGGAAATACCATATGTCTTCCATGTACTTGCACATTTTCTTTGGACAGCAAGCTGCAGCGACTTCACAATTATTTCTTATGGCCTTGGACAGATTGCATGGAAAATTTGACATTTGTGGTTTTTGAAGGTTTCAGTTTGTAGGACCTTTGATGTGGAAATCGTGTGGAGAATTTTCACCAGCAGTCCACGGTGATGTTTCCGGAAGCAAGGTTTCGCATTTATTTCGGGCGATACGCTTTTGATGTGCAGGCCTAACCCTGCCCCACACAGTCCAACGTATGACTGAACCTGCTGGCCCTGCAGTGTCTGTAGGGCTCAGGCCAGCCAAAATCTTTCTGGGCTCAGCTCACTAGACCTGGAAACCTGGAGCCTATATTGAAAAAAGGAAGAGCATGTTTACAACAGGAGAATGATGACATTGGTCTGTGAGTGTCAGGTACTGAATGAGGCTTTCACAGCCCTTTTATTGGTCTGTGACTGTCAGGCACTAAAGGAGGCTTTCACAGCCCTTTTATTGGTCTATGAGTGTCAGGCACTGAAGGAGGCTTTCACAGCCCTTTTATTGGTCTGGGGCTGTCAGGCACTGAAGGAGGCTTTCACAGCCCTTTTATTGGTCTGTGAGTGTCAGGCACTGAAGGAGGCTTTCACAGCCCTTTTATTGGTCTGTGACTGTCAGGCACTAAAGGAGGCTTTCACAGCCCTTTTATTGGTCTGTGACTGTCAGGCACTGAAGGAGGCTTTCACAGCCCTTTTATTGGTCATAAAATGAATTATTTATTAGAAATGTTAAGCCTGTATGTTAGGGACACTGCTATGCAGACAAATTAAATCCTGTTATTTTACTGTTGTGTTCTGATAACAACGGCTCCTTTGTTGTTTTATGACTTTTGAGGTAATTTTGGTATAATCTATCACTGGTGTAAATAAAAATTACAAGAACACAATAAATACAAAAATAAACGATCACAGAAACCAAAACTAGTTAATGCAGTAAGATAGCATCTGAGCAAATTAAATGCTTAAATGACCGCACCACATGACTCCAAAAACTACTTAATTAAAACATCCGTCCATCCATCCATCCATTTTCCACACTGCATATCCCACAAAGGTAGCCTGCCAACAATATATACTTCAATTTCTGAATAAAATGTGTACTGAGACACATAATACAGTATAATGACTGAAGAGGAAGAGAATTGAAATTAATGTTGTGCTGTCAAGACATACATTCATTTAGTAATTGTAACTACCTTGAATGCTCTCTTTCTCTCCCTGTCCAAGATGCCCTACACATGACACATGGATTTGGGGAACTAATCGATTTTGCAGATTGTTGTCAGCAAATTTAAGTCAATTTTCTCCTTGCCAATGTTTAAGTGTTGTAACTAGTAGCTAGATGTGGATTATTTATAACTAGTATTTGACTTGAATGCATCTGGAAAATATGAAGTTATTTTTGTATAAATTTCAAATTTTGTAATAAATTCACTAAGTAGCACATTGATATGTGGTTGGCTTTGGTAGTTGCTGTTTGTGAACGTGTGTGTGATTGGCTGGTAGGTCATTATTTGGCTGTTTGTACCCTGTGTGTATATCATGCTGTGGAGCTGGACACTCGTGTACATATATCAGAGTGAAGGTGAACACATACGTGTTCTGTGCATCAGTATGGACCTGAACACGTGTATACTGTGTGTGTGTGTGTGTGTGTGTGTGTGTGTGTCTGTACTGTAAATCAAAGTAGAGCTGAACATGTGTGTGTACTATACATCAAAGTGTGGCCCTGAACACGAGTGTGTGTGTACCATAAATTGGTGTGGACCTGAACACAAGAGTGTGTGTTGTAAATCAGTGTGGAGTTGAACACATATTTCAGTATACATCAGTGTGGACCTGAACACGAGGAAACTTTTTCCCAGGCATACATTGCTCCTGCCTTTTCCTTAGTCAGTAAAGAGACTCAATGCTCCCCCCTCCCCCACGAGCACTCAAACTACTGTGTGCCGGCAGAAAGGCCATATTTTTGTCCCATCCACCCCCCCCCCCCCACCAAGGTCTCGTTCCTCGGCCGGAGTGGGATGCCCCACACATTCTTCTCCAGCAGCGTCAAACGTTTGCACGAGCCAGTCTCCCACTGCACATCGCCAGACTGCATCTATCTTCCTTTGTCTCGTGTGGCATTCCATGCGTTTGTCATCCCTCTTATTCCCTCACTCTGTGCCTGCTCTCTTACTTAATCCCCCCTTTTATGCATGTGTTCTGGCTATAATGTTTGTTTTCCTCCCTCTGATGTGTGTGTGTGTGTGTACGTGCACGTGCGTGGGAGTGTGCATACATGCATATCAGGGTGCATGTCTTATGTGTGGATGATATTTATACATATGTGTTCCACATTTTTGTCTGGATTACTAGGATGTATCCCACTGTGATTTTACTATTGTTTTGTCACACTGTAAACTTGATCTCTGTCATATGCCACCATCAAAATCACGATTCCTCTACTTCTTTGTCTTCTCTGTCACTTCTGCCTTGATCTCACTGCCCTGCAATATCTGGGCCAGGCATGTGGGTTGTGGTTAGGTTGGGCTGATGGATGGGACTTGAACACAGACGTTGTTTGTGTAACATCAGCAGTCTCGCTGTCCTGTGGTGCCTTTCTCCCTCTGACCTTCTCTCATGGACGGACCTGGGTTCTTAACTCTCCACAAAATAATACTGTATCCTAGCAGACAGAAGTCAGACAGTGAGCTGGATGACACGTTAAACACACATTTTCAGTAACTCTTTGTAAGTTACATGCTGAAAGATGCAAAGGAAGCTAACCACCCCTTAGCTGTAAATTCCAAACAAGACCAGAAATCATCACGGAGCCTCAGTCAGATCAGTGCTGGATTTTCCACTTTGTTTTCCATGAATTCTTATGAGACCAGCCAGATATCTAGCAGGCACTATTTTGAACCACAAAAAAACACAAATGCACGCTTTTATTTTGTGTAATTTTGTGGAAAACTTGAAGCACACAAGATGTTCCACTGTATTGGTGTGAGCCAAGGTAGACAGCATACCTGAACTTGGGGTCTGTTGCACGAAATTCAGAAACATTCTGCATGAGAGGAGCTGTAATTTTACTTCATTTAATTTAATTTAAACAGCAGCTGATAGAGTAGCCTGTCAAATGTCATTCGCTTACCCCTCTATCATCAGAAGGACGTTTACTGGCCTTCCGATTCCTATGGTTTCCAAAGCTTTTGCAAACTATGGTGTTTCAATTTCCTTTCCTTGCACTAAGAGGAGCTTTTTCGGAGATTTCATGTTGTTTTTCCTGGCCTGTAGGGTGCTTATAGAGAACAGTATAAACACATTCCAGTTATACAGCGAAGGTGAAAGGTCAAATAGTGACGTTTGCCCCTTGTCAATAAACAGACTGAGAAGAAATAAAGGTGGAGGTTGAAGTCCGAGGCCGTTTGCTTTTGGGACCTTAATTTTTTGGTTCATCTCAGGAGGTTATTCTGCGGAAAAAGAAACAGTGGTTAATTACAGCTTACAGTTTGTTGTATCCAAAAGTCTAGGAATATTCACGAGTTTGTTCCAGGGGCTAAAAACAGACACTCCGGTCCAGATCAGAGTGCAGCTGAATTGTATTTGTGGAGCAGTCATTTCCATAAATTAATTGAGGCTTTTTTTTGTCACCACAAAGTTACAACGGGAAAATATTTATACAAAATAATGTGTCTGTAACTGGAACTGAATTTAAATTATTTGAGCACTGAAGACTTGTGGGAAAAAAGGGGTCTTATACTGTACATGTCAGAGCCAGAATTTAGGTCATGAAACATGTGATAGGAGGTTCTGCAGGGTCAGCTTCTGGCTGTAATGAAATTAATATAGACAGTTATTTATCTGTGCAATGCTGTGAAATTGTGGCAGGAAAGTAGATTGTGAAAGATGTATATATATATATATATAATATGTCTTGTCTGTGTATATAGTTTATAAAGCAATTCATATCAGAAATTTGTATCATCTTGGAAACCCAGATAAAATCACTGTGATGTAAAACTTGTGGGAACTTGGCCATGGAGTGTTCACAGGGCAGTTTAGAAAAACGATATCAGACAGGGTCATTTTGTGTGCCAGGGGAAAACCACTGATATGTACAGGAAGTGAGGTCATGTGTTGCCAGCTAAGCAGAGGGAAAGGTCACCATGTTGAAGTATACCATGAGGGCTATCTGTAAAACACTCATAATGTCTGCACTCTTGCACATTTTCTCCAGAATGTTCTGTCGTTGTAATTATGTCCTCTGTCTGAAAAATAGCTTTTAAAACCTTTTTTTCTCCCAGAGTTCCATGAACCTCCCTCCAGACAAAGCCAGGGTCCTGCGGCAGTACGACAGCGAGAAGAAGTGGGACCTCATCTGCGACCAGGTCTTGTCTGCCAAACCTCCAGCTCCGTCAGCTGCCTCAGAGTAACCATAAGAGCACGAATCCTAGTGAGCGTTGGTTCTCATGTCCTGTGTGTGTGTGTGTGTGTGTGTGTGCTTCCAGGAGCGGTTTCGGGTGAAGAGCCCCCCTCATGCCTACATTGAGAAGCTGCGGGTGTTTGTGGGTCCTGGTGCCGCTCGGAAGGTAGACATCAGGACAGCTGTCCAAAAATGGCCACATATTTCCATGTGGTTTTCTGATTTTTTATATATCCTTTCAAATATAAATTATATATATATAGTAGCTAATTCAAAAAGGACAAACAAGGAATTTTCATTATTCCACTCTTCAGTATTTAAATATTGATCTGAATCAGTATGTTTGCTTTATTGTTTTGGTATCTCAAACCACCTTTTTAAAAAGTTTCTGAGTTACAAGATCATTTTTATACATTTATTTTTTAACGGTTCCACCTGTACTAACAAAAAAAAAATCACACAAAAATTTTTATGTGACAATGCTGACCATTTCCAGTCAGGTTTTTAGTTAGTTTTACACATTTTTAAAATGAGGTCATTGTCACCCATCACGAGTCGGCTCTGAACCACACGGTTCTGAGTGACAGTGATGATGTTAGACACATGGGGATAATGCCATAACTTGTGTCGTTTCTCATGCTCTTCTTAGGATAGAAGACAGACAGACTGTGTTGTGAATTTCTGCTCTGATACTCTTTTTGAAAACATTTCACATCAGATCCCTGGCTCATACACGGAGGCATGTTTCTTATAACTCCCTCTTTTTTTGTTTCAGAAATTTCGGCGGGTTCACGAATCTACCAAGGTGCTGCGTGAACTGGAGATCTCCCTGAGGACCAATCACATTGGGTTAGAAAGTTAGAAATCTAATCAGACATTTCCACCACATATCTTGTGTGTACTTATGGCAGGTCAGCATCCTGCTATGATTGACTGTACTTTGTCCCAGTTTTACCCCAACGGGTTTAAATGTAGCATGCTATGGGATTTTGGAAAGCCAAGATCAAAATGAAGGTCCTTGTTCAGGCGCTGTGTTGTGTGACCAGGCGTGGAGGCTTGCTGGACACGTCAGTGGGAGTTGGCCTGTGTTTAGGACTATTTCAAGGGTCAGGGCGGGACAACAGGGGACAAATGTGGGAAATGGCACTGTCCATTTCCGTCCTCTTTCAGTTCATTGCGGGGAAACTCCCTTATTCTGCTTTCTGTGCAGTGGGGGGGGGGCTCATGATACCCCCAGCTCTACTGCCCCCCACTGTCACCATGGCAGCAGGCACCATGCTTCTTTGTAAGGCACCTTTTTATCAATGAACTTATCAACCACCCCAATCAAAGCACTGTCTCTTTAGCACAGTCATTTTTTTGTTCAAACGTGTTTTCATGGGACTTCATGGGACAGTTGCCCCTCATTTATTTACTTTATTAATTAGCTGTGTAACTTCTAGTAAATGTTTTAGCCCAAGATTATTCACAAGCCTATGAGGAGGTACTTCCCATACAGAAAAAAAATGTCTAAATCTTTTTTTTCTGTGGCTGAATAAAATATGGTCAGAGGACTGTTTATTGCACGAGTGTCCGATCTCTGACCTTTTGTGAATTGTTATTCCTCAGTTCGCCAAGAGGATCTGAAATAGCATCTGGTCAGACAGGAAAAAGGGGTGGAGAGAGAGGGAGGGGTCATACACAGGAAACCGATGATCAAGTGTGTATCCCCCCTCCCACCATCCATCTCCCAACTTCTCTGAGTCGTTCTCTTTCTTTTTCTCCTGGTAGCACTCGTTAGCTTACCTCTCCTGTTTCTACATGTGAGTTGCCCCCCCATCTCAGGGAGTGATTTCCTGATGTGTGTCAGGCCAGTATGAGTCTGGGAATCAGTCCACAGCTCCTCTGCACTGAGACATGATGCCGACTGACGAGACAGAGGCCGTCTCTTTTTTTTTGGAAATCACTTCTCTGCTTCACCTCCTCTCCCATTTTTTTGGAGAGGGGGGTAGTTTGTTAGGAAAATAATTGCACAGTGAGAGCATCTCACTTTCTGGTCCTTCTTCAGAGGTTGAACCTGACACAATCCCAGCTCCCTTCAGTCACATACTGTACCTCCTGCTGTCAAAATGGAAACTTCCCAGCCTTGAATTTTTTCCAACACTTGAGCTACAGGGAAGAAATGTACAGTGCAATGCATTTTTTTTCTCTCTCTTGTGTCTGAGAAATCCCTTTTTTTGAGAAGCATGTGGAACAGTGTTCTGACATTCAGCAATAAAAGCCTTAACTGTCAGTGAGGGAGCCACTGAAAGGGCAGAATGTTTGGAGGCCCATATGTTGCCTGACCAGAGCTCAGATTCCTAACAATGAAACACACTCAGCTGATTCCGAGTGCCAGTAAGGTCGGCTTCCCATGATGTGTGTTGAGCGACGAGTGAGCTGTGTGTTCATTACTGTCTATGGGGAGCCGAGCATTGACTCACAACCTTGTGTCACGCCACCCTAAGCGGTGTATTTTGTCAGATTTTCCATTTTCCTGATTCAACTTTGACCCCTTGACGCTGACCTCTCTGATGAGCAGCCAATGACAGAATAGTTGTATGCGATGCGGGCAAACGCTACACTAGGAAATAAAAGAGAAGCTCATAGCAAGTTGTATAACGTGGCATTTTAAGACCTGTCACAATTTTAGGACAAAAGCGATTGCTGGCAAAATGTCAGCAGTCAGCAATTTCAGGTTAGGAAAAGTTGGCCATGTGTCCAGAATAGCACATTACCATGTAGGAAATTAGCCACATCGCAACAAACAACAGTGAAATCAGGAATGCGTTAATGTCTCAGCTCTTCGTTAAGCAACACTGCCCAGCAGAGCCACTCATGTACAAGAACAGAACACAGATGTTGAGGTCGCCCCAGTGTTCAACGCATATTATTTGATGCTGGTTTAACAGCCAGCCCTGCCTCAATATCAATACGGGTGGGCTATTCCTCTGCATGCCTTTGGGTGTGGGCACCCTGCTATTAATAATGTGCTCACTGTTTGTGTTTTTGTGCCCATTGCAGTTGGGTTCGAGAGTTCCTCAGCGATGAGAACAGAGGCCTGGACGTGCTTGTGGAATACCTCTCCTTTGCCCAGAGCGCTGTCATGTGAGTATCTGAATACGTGATCTGGTCCCACAGTGGTCAAGAATTAAATGGAAAAAAACTAACTTTACAAATAATATGTGTGACTACCTCGCCCTGTTTTCCTGACGCTCTGGGGTGTGTCTGGAAGATAAACCTGGTTTCATGTCTTCCCCATTTTAAAGAAGAGACTACATCTCTTACTTTGTGTGTAGTTGCTTTTGACAAAATAGGGATGCATGATAGGATATTTAATTTTCATTTTCAGTTGTACAGATTAGGTTGCTGTGATATACATTCCTCTTCTCCTGTGAGCCTTATTTTACATGCCACTCTGCTGTACTGTTAATGTTCTGCGTCATTTCAGGTCATGCGCTGAGCTGTCCTCAGCCTTACAGAGCTCTGTTATTACTCTATTCTCCTCCTACATGCAATTTTCAGGAATAATGACTGTCCACCCTTTCCACATCTCTGTGTCCTGCTGTTCATAGTGTGTGTGTGTGTGTGTGTGTGTGTGTGTATGTATGGGTGTGTATCTGTGTGTGTGGGCTTGTGCTGGTCGCCCAGGATGGTGAGGGTGTGGAGAATGGAAAGGAGAGGTGCTTTCACAAACGTCTGTAGGAGGTCCATGGAGGGTGTACACAAAAACTCATTCCTCTTGGCAGTGTACTGGCCAGCTCTGTCTTTCTATACTTACTGCTAGCCCTGCGTCCAAGCTCCTACTCCTGTTAGCCCCGCCTTCCAGCTCCCACTCCTGTTAGCCCCGCCTCCCAGTTCTGACTTCTATTAGCCTTGTCTCCCAACTGTCACTACTGTTAGCCCCTCCTTCCTGCTTTCATTGTTAGTAGCCTCGCCTCTCAGCTCCCACTCATTGCTGTTAGGCCTGCCTATCAGCTCGCATTTTGGCATGTACCACTAGCCTCATGTCCCCAGTTTGCATTTTGCAGTTGTTTCTAGGAAACACCTTGAGTTTGTGTTCCACCTTTCACCTTCCTGCAGAACATAGCTGTGCTGACATTTCAGGGAGACACTATACCCATTGGGTTAACTTCCACTTTGTAGTGTGATGGGCCCCAATCATGTGGCAAGTTTGCCATTCTTTGTACTACGTCTGTCATGCGTCAGTGACGGCGGAGTTGAGGTCACGGCCTTTACGTGTGTGGCCTGTGCCCTTTTTGCACTGCTTTGATCTCTGCTTTTGAGTACCACCACGTGCCCCTCTATGACTGTTCTGTTCCTGTTCTGAAGATTTCTTATGGCCGTGGAAAACAAACACATGCATAAAATTACAACTAACAGTTGTTATAAATCACTTATGAGTGCTGCAGTTAATGCTCATACTTCACATCCAGTACCTGACTTTCCATGTTGTCAGTGGGGCAGTTCATCATGTGCAGGGTAGTCAGCTAATTTCTGACCCATGACATGGAGTCTCCATATGTAAGGAAGCAGTTACTGCCATGTCCCATCTGGTGTTAATACCTGTGCATGTCTTAAATAAATAAATGAAATATAATCCTTTGTTAGTCTGCCACATGGTTTTCTGGTTTCCAAAAAAAGTTGAAGCAGAGTTGCAAGCAAAGCAGGAATCTTGGAAATGAATTTGCTTCAGGGCCAGGACTCTTGTGCTGCCTGTCCTCTTGTGACATCCCTGCTCATTCACAGACACAGCAAGTCCATCAAGAGCTGCAGGCTTGTTAGTCCAAAAGACGACGTGCACGTTTGCATCATGTGCCTGCGGGCTGTCATGAACTACCAGGTAAATTAGACTGTGTTTTGGAGCTGAGGACATTGTGGGCCAGATTTTTAAGTGCAGTTACATGTGCCCTCTAGTGGACGGTCAAGGTATTACAGATAATATTGTACCCCACATATCTGGATTGAGTTAAAGCGAAGGATCCAAGCATACAGAAATTTTTACTTTTTTTCTTTGACCTGACTATAAAAAACATGCAGTACTACTTTTATTAGATATAAAATTATAAACATTTGCGCTAATCTCAGCTTTGTTCTTTTTAGTATGGCTTCAATCTTGTTATGTCCCATGCCCACGCAGTGAATGAAATTGCACTCAGTCTGAACAATAAGAATTACAGGTAGGTGTTTGCTATTCTGCTTCATTAAAATATATGTGTAATATAGTACAATATCTGTGAGTGAAACTGCTGTGCTGCTGGTAGATTTTCCTATCTCGGGACGTCCCTGCTGGTCACCATGAGGGACTCACTAAAATACATTTTGTACCAGTACATTAATGTAGCTTTGATGTTTAGCCAGTGTCACTATACAAAAATGAAATTGAAATTTTTACACAAAGTAGTATGCCTTGTCTAAAAATCTATATTGGTATATGGTCGACTTTTTTTGTGAATATATCATTTTGACATCAATATCTTTCCATTATCAGATATCCCATTTGGGTGTTCATTAAAAAATTAAACATTTCTGTTTTATATATAAGATGTTTGTTTCCCTTTTTCGTTATTAGAATATTTATAGCATAATACACCGTATACAAAGTGTGTATGTGGTGTCTGCATTTGGGATTTGAGTATACAGTAGGAGAAATAGTTTGGCAGGGAAAACATTCCATTTTTGTGTGGATTGCGTCTGTGTGGTTCGGCTTTGAGTTTCTGTGGTTTCCCCTTGCAGGACCAAGGCGCTGGTCCTAGAGCTGCTGGCTGCGGTGTGCCTGGTCCGGGGGGGACACGAGATCATTCTGTCCGCCTTCGACCACTTCAAAGAGGTAGGACTGCCTGAGAGCCGTTCAGCAGCGCAAGGGGAGGGGGGGAATGATGCAGGACAGCGGCTGCCCTGCTGCATGCCATCGACGCAACTCTCCGTTACTCTGCGTGTTTTCCCACCCTCTGCTGGCATTAGTGTGGCTGAATTGTGGCACTTTAAATGGAACGGTATTTTCCATCTGACTTTCAGAAAAACAGAGTGTGAGAAAGTGTAAGAGAGGGTCTCAGTAGGTTTGGAAAATTCTGTTTCTTTGTAAAGATATATTGTATGTACTACAGTGTGAATGGTGGTCTAATGTAGCTAATGTGCTCTAAGCTCTTGTAGTGATAAAGATCAGGAAGTCTGCCCTATGTAGTGCTGTTCCTGCAGGGCCATGTCAGTAGAACATGGCATTAATTACCTCAGTTTATGGGCTCGCAATAGATGAGAAGTTACAGCCATTTAAGTGTGTGGTTTTTATGCTGTGCATGAAATTCCCTTGTTTGTTTCCTCGTTTATGTTTTACAGAGGCTTTTGTTTAAGGTTTTTGGAACAAAAAAAAATGATGTTTTAAAAACTAATGTTTTCTGACCATAAAACACAAATAGGCCTGTGGATTGGTTTAAATAGGTCTGAGTAATAGGTATTAGGTTACAGTAGAGAGATGACAAAGTTGGCTAATAGATGGTAATTGCATCCGTGTCCAGTATCGACATGTGTGTAGAAAAATAAGTGTTAAACAATGTAGGACATTTTGTTTTCTTGGTTTTTTGAGAACTGGCTGCCTGGTCAGAGCGTGGCCTGCGAAGGGAAAATGGCCTGTTTGTTTTTGGTCTCCTTGCAGCATGTGGGAGTTCTGCTGCAGCCAGTCCTCTGCAAGACCTTTTTATGTCATCCCACCATTCCATGAGCTCCTATAATTAGGAATAAATTGCATTCTAAATAGCGTGCTGCCTTTTCACAGAAGTGCCCTGAGGGCAGATTGTAATCAGGGGCGTTGCTGCCGCTTCATGGCAGCTACGTAATAGGAGACAAGCAGGTCACCAGAAGTCAGTGTCGAAAGCTCACCACACACGAATGCAAGAAGTCGGCACGGGCGGTCACATGTAACACGGAAAGCTCAATTCGGTTAGTGTGCTGCGGAGTGACTCTGTCCTCTCTGGGGTCAGCGGTGCAGTTTTAAAGTTTAAACATGCTGCCCTTGTTCAGGTGTGTGGGGAGAAACATCGTTTTGAGAAGCTGATGGAGTTCTTCCGCTGCGAGGAGGGAAACATTGACTTCATGGTGAGCAGATAATGGGGGGGGGGGTGCTGATGTGCACATTGTATGTTCTGCCGTGCTTCTAAACTGCTGCCTGCTGGGTTACCATCCTCAGATTAAAAACGCACATCCAATAATTACTACATGTGCTTAGTAGACAGGCACAAATGACAGAATAGGATAAATACCCCCTCCACTGTTTCAGGTGCTCATGGTTGTGTTTAAACGCAGAAAAATGCGATGAATGTGTAGGTCTTTATTATGTTAAGATGGTCATGGTCATTAACTCTACCACTGGATGGATGGGTAGATGGGTGAAACATGGTGGAGATAAAACACAATCCTCAGGCTAAATTAACAAAATTGTACATGACATTCATGTGGAAGGGGATATAGAAACTAGTATAATTTCACAAATAATATAAATACCATATATATATATATAATGTACTGTATATTATATATGTTCTCCAGGTGGCTTGTATGCAGTTCATCAACATTGTTGTCCATTCAGTGGAGGACATGAACTTCCGTGTCCACCTGCAGTATGAGTTCACCAAGCTGGGCCTGGACGACTTCCTCGAAGTGAGTGCCCCTGTCCTGAGGTCCCACGGCCTCTCCTCCGGTGTTGTTTTGGGTATGCTGTGTGTTCAGTGCAGTTTATTTGTACATGGTAGCTTTTTGGGAGGCTTGTGAAAACAATGGCACCCAGATTATCTGTTCACTCTTACAGAAAACATTATGTAATTTTGAGCCTCTAAAGGCAGATTTTGATATGCATGATATCCTTTTAATCGTGGGAAATGGTCTGTCGTATTTCGATTGGCATGGAGCTGGGGGGCGGGGGAGTTTGCATTACTGATGTTGCTGACGTTGTCCAGGTTTATTTGAATTTAGTGGAAAACCACCTTTTCTGGGAAGTCACTGGGTCTTCTCCTTTTGCCTCCAGAAGTGCAGACACACTGAGAGTGACAAGCTCTCCGTGCAGATCCAGGCCTATCTAGACAATGTGTTTGATGTGGGAGGGCTCCTTGAAGACGCTGAGACCAAGAACGTGGCCCTAGAGAAGGTGGAGGAGCTGGAGGACCAGCTCTCTCATGTAAGCTGTTTGTGTCCTTAGGAAATTGGTGACTGTTTGATTGGTGAATAGGGAGTTAGGGTTTGGGTGCCCTAACGCAGATTCAGCTCATCCAGCCCAAAGCCAGTGGGATGGGCAGGGTTTGTGTGCACTAGAGTCGCCAACAGTGACTCTGCCGTGCTGCCCATGTTTGTCACAGAATACCACCCTAACTAAGGAGGCCTTGCTGCTGGAAAACAAGGCGACCTGTTCTTCTGCACTCACTGCCCCTCTTGCATTGCTTGTCCCATGTCCTACACTTGTGTCACCGTGGCGTCACAGAAAGGTCATCTGGCAGAGTTCTGTTGTCACGTTGACTCTCAGGGCTTTGGAATTACGAGGGAGGCAAAGAGCAACATTGCCTCCTAGTCGCACTGACATTTCTATTGCTGCGGAATCCAATAGTGAAAGCAGATTTCCCTGGCCAGCCTGCTGTGTCATCCTGCAAGTCTCCTCTCATTTCTTATTGATGCAGATGAAAGAGGGAGGTAGGAAGGGAGAGAGAGAGAGACAGAGAGAGAGAGAGATGAGAAGAAGAAAGAGAGTTGGAGGGTGTGGACCTGTTATCGCTACTGGTGTTTGTTTTCTTCATTCAGGAGCTTCAATTATTTCTTTATTATATTTTCTGTTCTTCCCCTTTGTTCTGCTTCCTTTTCCATTGATACTCCCCTCTTTCTATGACCTTGATGACACTTTTTTGGTGCTCTTCCACTGTTTTGATGGCACCTCTGTAACACCATGCCCACGGGGCTCCTTGCTCGTCCTGGTAGGTAAAAGAAAAGCTGCAGGATGTGGAGAATGAGACCATCATGAAGGTGGCTGAGTTAGAGAAGCGGCTTCTTCAGAAAGACAAGGACCTGGATGCCATGAAGGTAGGACCTCAATCTCTCACACACTTATAAGCTTATTCCGTAATACCAAGTCCCAGCGACATGCTCCTGATGTTCAGACAGAAAACTGCATTCTAGTAAAAGTAAGTATCATTTAATGAAGTGCTACTGTCATTTCTCATGCTGAGTCAGTGTAGGTAGTGCTGATTAGGAATTGATTGTTATTTTATAAGGATGCTGCTTTTCAGCGACTGTAGCTGCATTATGAAATATAATTTTTACATTTTATCTGCCACTGGTGAGCATCTGCAGTCATCTGTCTGTAACCAGTTTGTGATTTAATTTGTTTTGTGCGTCCCCTTCTAAAAGGAGACGTATGAGACAACGAGCTCCCAGGTTCTTGTGCTGAGGCGGATGGTCCAGGAGAGGGACACCACCTGCCAGCAGCAGGTGAACGCAGAGAAACGGCTTCAGGAGCATGAACAGCAGGCTGCAGTCCATGTGCATACCTCACCTGGCGAGGTCACCCCTGTCAACGCCCTGGATACTGGGGTCAAGACCCTTGGAAGCACAGAACTGGGGGGTCCTGGAAACAGCAGCCTTGCTGTTGAAGCT
>JABJVR010001145.1:5747-19718 GCA_025773905.1 Chitala chitala
TCACTCACACAGAGCTGAGTGGATGGAACCCTGAGCCATGTGTTATTACAGGTGTGCTAATCACTCACACAGAGCTGGGTGGATGGAACCGTGAGCCATGTGTTATTACAGGTATGCTAATCACTCACACAGAGCTGAGTGGATGGAACCGTGAGCCATGTGTTATTACAGGTGTGCTAATCACTCACACAGAGCTGCACATCAATAAATCCCTAAAAGGAAAAATTATACAGAAGCTTCACTCCCACACACACACAAAATCAAGAGATTTTAGAGATGGTTTTTTTCATGTTTGCTCACAATAAACCTAAGAAAACTTGCATTGTGTGCAGTTAAATAATAAAGACCTGGAGGAATAGTTCATTCTTTCAATAATTCGTGGCACATAACAATGCAATAGAGTAACCCTTTGCCTTTTTTATCATTGTTCAAGTGATTCATGCAGGAGCATTTGTAATTTTCAAGCAGTAAAGAGGAGGACCTCAACATGAACCTACATATAACTCAGTCATCAAAGTCTATTATTGTTGAAACAGTTTTTTTTTTTTGCATTTTATTTAAAATGTAATTTGCCACAGCTACATGCTCGGAAGCTTTTCGTAAAGAGAAAGCAAAAGAAAAGAAAGACAGAAGGAATACCAAGAAAACTGGAAAACTTGCTGCACAAGAATTTACTGGTTTGGCATTCCATCACTGTCCCATAATCCCATCTGATAGCCCTGCAGGGAAAGTGCAAAGGAGTGCACAGGAGGAATTAAGGTAACAGTCTTCAGACCAACATCGAGGGCAAGAATGTTCCATTTTAAAAAAACAATGGTTTTATCTTCAACACTGTTTGCCCATTCTGACTTATTTCACTTTAATGTGCAGCATTATAACCGGATAAAGTGGAAAGTTAGCAGATAAGTTTGCATGAAAGCATCTCTTAAGCACATAAGTTATTTAAAAAGAAGTACCAAACTCACAAAGTCACGCAAGCCTAGGCCCAAAGCCCACAGAGTCTGCAATGCCCCCAAGTGCATTGCAAATTTACAGGCATGCAAGCTTAAGCAACATCGTCACTGCAAATACAAGAGGGGATCTTTAGAGATGGGCAATTTAGAAACACAAATCAGCCTACAACACTTCTTTGGACTGTGGGAGGAACCCCACGAAGAGCAAGGAAAACATGCAAACTCCACACACAGAGAGCAGAGGCAGGATCTCAACATCCAGCCGTAGAGATCCAAGGCAACTATGTCACTGTGCCAAGAAACCAAAACACATTCCATTTAAAGCTAAGTTGCACTATTGCACAACCACTTTTGTGTTTTACCTACAATGCCTTGATTGTTAGATTGGCGCATTGTACTGGGTACAGACTACTGCAACACAGAAGACTAGTGCAGAAAAACGCTGTTTTTTCACAGCAGCAGGATGTGATATGACATCATACCTGATCTGTCTTCCCCACACTGTTCAAAAACGATCCTCTACCAGACGAGAGGGAGCGAGTTGAGGAGGAGAGCAGAAAGTCTTCAGAAGTGTGAAAGGACTCCGAGAAGGATCTCGAAGCAGATTAAAGGCAAAGAGCCTGCAGTGCCACAAATGTTCCAAGATGTTTTTACATGAAAGCTATCTTTTCATTCCACAAGTTTCCCTTTTCTGTGCTGACACAGCCAATGTTATACTTCCAGTGAACTCACCTTGCATACTTTTCCTACTATTTTTTAATTTGTTTTGAGTTTCATGTGTTCTCAGCAGGCAGTTTGTACTGGCCAGTATGTCATATCTTTGTGGATAGGAATGGATGGAAAGTTGTAGGCATCATGTTTTTATTTTATCATATTTCAAAGCTTTACACTCATGTCATCACATTTACAATAAAACTACTAACATTCATAACAGCCACAAAACCTTTATGTTGATTTTCTCTCTTGTTCTGTCTGCAGCCTGTCATAGACACACACACACATATAAAAACGTTACATGCACAAACACATTCTCCATTATGCAAAATTTCATTGGTTGTTGTATAGGTGGTTGTGATTGGTCAGTGCTGGACCAGGGCATTGAGTTAATTTGACATTTTTCTTTCACAAACAGCAACAGAAACAGGCTTTGCAGAGAGAGCGGATGTCTTTGGTGAAATAAAAAAATGTTTACCCTGACCTACTACTTATGTTGTAATAAATATTTTATTAGAGGACACAACAAGTAGTTCAGCTGAACTTTAGCCCATGTGGAGAGATCTGAAAATTTGGGGTAAACACATGCAGATATGGGGAACATGACTGCTCTGCACGCACAGAATCAGAGCAGGAATTAAATGCACAACTCTGGAGGTGTATGAACACTAATGTCGCAACAAATGACATGTACATATATTTAATGCAAACAGAGTATTTTTCTCTTTGGTGTTATTTTAACATTAAAGTAGGCTAAATTAAACCTGATTGAGTGTGTTGTTTTATATTAACAAGTGGGTCAGATCAAATTTCGCCATGAAAGAACTGATCTCCAGACAGATTCAGCCCATGGAACACAGGCAATTGTATTTTTTCTGATGACATATGGAGTTCTTATCCATGCAACTAAAGACCTTTTGCATTGCTGTGAAAGATGAGCCTCGGAGCAGGGTTTGCTGCTGTATGTATTGCAACATTGTTTCATTTCACTGCAAGGATTATTGCATTTTCACAGAAAAAATAACCCAGGGCAATACACTGTGTGTTCAATCAACAATTTATTTATCTCACAAATGCAAACAAACCTTTTTCTTCCACTGTCTTTAAAATTATTCTAGGCATTAAGAGCCTGGGTTGCCAAAGCATCAGAATTGTTCTCTCTCATACTAGCTGAAAATCAAACGAAGGTATCCTGGGTGTGTAAAGAATTTTAGAGCCTAATCACCAATTTGATGACCCCTATAAGTATAATGTAATGTAATTAAGGCTGTTAAATCTTTCCTTATACCTAAACACAACAATACAATGCACACTGTTTTCTTAACTCTAAAATAAAAACATAGTCAGATATAGGATATAATAACAAAAACCTAATGTAACTTTCAAAGAATAAAAAAACTAAGAGGTGAAATTAGAAGCTTGTTCATGAGGCAATTTTTAAAATTTAGTCAAGTGTTTATCTCAAGACAAAGTGTCTTTTGCTGAGATAAAACAGCTGGAAGTTTTCTGCCTGTTGACAGTGTCTCAAAACCACTTCTTACACAAGCAGAGCAAAGACATAACGACGTTAGAATGGAGTGAGACCGGTGCTTTGCCTACATTCCCTCTGGGGGTAAAACATGTAGTGTGGTGATAAATACAGGAATGAAAAACAGAGGCCTCCCATGAACATAAGAGATAGTGAGAATGAAGATTCTTCTATAAAACCAGACGTCTATACGATGGATCTTAATTCTGCCTTTGCTGCATGTCTTAGTGCAGCTTGTAATAACTATGACTTTAATTTGTTAATAAACATTCTGAAGGATCCTTAAGCCTTGAGCCCCTGTATCTAAAGCATTTGGGACGACCCCATTATAACAGTTTCAGAAGCTGGATATTTATTGATTCTTTCAGGTTTCATATCTTTTTTTAAGGGTTACAGCTATGCTGTCATTTTTGGGATCCAGACCTGAAACTATTTGTTTGTAGAGAATGTGTTTTTATGCTATCTTATCTACTGCACATTGCTGTATCTGCCCCCAAATGTAATGTGGTGCTTGGAAGATCGTGTTGCAACAGGTATGATACTGAAAGATACAAAGAAACTGTATGTTTTTTTTTTGGCAAAATTATCCCCAGTACTGTATAGGACTCTTTAAAAACAAAAAATAAATAGGTAACTAAAAAAGGTAAATTGAAATTCAAACAGTTGTACATTGTTGGAGGCTAGTTAAAAAACCCTAGACACTGAGTGCTTCCACTCTTAATCAGTTTTTTTTAACAGGAAGCTAAACAGCTAAATCTCAGTGTGTGATACCATTCATTATGGCTGCCACTCAAGCCATTATGGCATGCATCAGTAAACCCCTCCCCCCTAATTTCTTTTGCCTCCAACTCAAACAAGCTGGGTGCTGCACATTGTTCTTGTTAGTCAGTAGTGAAAAACATATATGTTAATGTTAAAAAATACCTACACATGTTCAATGATAGGCCCATAGAGGTTTGAGGGGAATTCCTGACAATGGCCTGAACCATTTAAACTGAGAAATGGGATTGCAAACTGACGCAGAATCTGAAAAAGATCTTTACAATGATGGCACTTCAGTTCTGCACATTGGTTAAAGGAGGAGAGCTCAAGCCTCTGTTATAAGAGAGAGTCCTTGGGGGAAAACCTATATGTGGTGCTGGATGATGTCTTTAACAAGATAATAAATCAGAGGAGGTCTGAAAACAAGGCCTTTCCTTTGTTCCTGTATGAACACTTACTAACGTGCTGCAGCCATCTTTCACTGTCTAACAAATGTTTAATGGAGCTTACAGGGGCTTCAGTCTTTGTGGTCATTCACCATATTTGTCCTTGGCCTGACCCTGTTCCCTGTGGAGTGGGGGTCAGAAACCTTTCCCCACCTCCCATCCCTGCTATCCCCAGGGGGAACCCAGCTAGCTGCTAAAATGAGGCGAAAAGTGCCAAGAGGGAGGATTCTCAGCAGGGTGCAACACATGGGCCTGACAGTCTGACAGGGGCACCAGGTGTCTCCATCAAAGGGAAAAGAGAGTGTGTGTATGTGTGTGTGTGTGTGTGCAAGTGTTTTTGCATGTACGATAAATTATAGTATATTTATAGCCATATAGTTGGAATTAGAAATTTAGTTTACATTATTAATATAGTCTAAAATGCTTAACATGGATATGCTTGTGCAAAACCATGTTCATCTTTGAGGAAGGGGCTGTGTGTGAGGTCACATTCCCTCCCAGGGAGCAGGAGCGGACACTCCTCCATGACCTGTGACCTGAGTCATAAGGCTGTATTGCTGCACCCAGATCTTTGCTGTGGGGTCAGCGTTTGCAGCTCTGACGATGCTGTCGGGTCCCATTCCAGTCAACATGATGGCCATGTCACGAGAGCACACTTTCGGCACTGAGGAGTACCAAGGCCTCCCTCATTTTAAGACACAAAAGCATAGGAGGCTAAGTACCAAACTGCCGCACATTCATTCAAAAGGGTATTGTCACAAAGACATTGGGTCTTGAAAGTTGACACAACCAGTGTCATCTTGCATGTGTGGTGGGGGGGTGAAATTTGCTCAATGCCCATTTGATTCCAAAGTCTGAGAATGAATGATTCATTGAATCAATGAACATTTTCATGGCAAGCACACATCTGTTTTGCTCCAATCCTCCAGAATCAGCAAGTATGAAGAGCAGCTGTGTCATGGATAGGCCTCCTGTAAGGCAGAAAATAGAGTGCAAAATGATCACTGGTTTAGGCAATCATACTGATGCCACAGACGGAATGATGTCACCAAACTCACGGCTGGGAATCTGCTGTTATGACAACAAGTGCCAATGAGCAGTTTGTAGCTGGGATGTCACTGCTTCACATTCGACATGCGACGGCAGCTGACCTAGATGCTGAGTTAAATATACACCTGAGATGTGACTGAGAATATGACACCGTGTGGGAAGAACAGGGCGTGTAATTATTTAATTAAGAATCTTTCATTTACAAAGATTCACATAGTCAGCAAGGGGTCTGTTGGCAATCCTATATATTCTTTTTTCACGAGTATCAGAGAGAAGCTGATAACTCCAGTCAGAGTCCACTAATTACAGTTAATTTTTATGGGGTGTATTTTCCCAAGAAGGAACATATAACCTCTTAGGAGAGCGGACATTGTTCACCATCATTTGGGAAAGGTAAATGGTCCAGTTTTTCTTCAGTTAAATGTAATGTCCCTATAATGGCTTTGTGCCTTTCTCAGGTCACAGTTATGGAAACGAGTCCAGTGTAGAATACATCCAGAGGGTAGCTTAATATTATTTGTCCGTGAAAAACTAAAACGCCGGAAAATGCAGGACATTTTTAAAGTGAATGTGGTGAAGATATGGCAACAAATTTTTAACACTGTATTTAGACTGTACACTATTTAGAGTCAGAGCCTGCTTTTCCTCTAGTGCTGTGAAATATTTCACTTTTAACACATTTCCCTAAAATAAAATATTTATTTCTGTCAAGGGCAATGGATTGAAAAGGGAGCCATACCCACAGCAAGGAAAAAAGAAAAAATCTAAAATAAAAGGCAGCACAAAAACACAACTACTGCGGACATGTCAGAGTAACGCTACACACAACGGGGAAAGGAAAAGAGTAGGAGCTGTTGAAAAGCCCTGCCGACTGCGCACTGCTCAGCCGCGGGTGCTGGGGTCACGCCGAGCTGCCCCTGCCTGTCCTCATCTTGTCAACGGCTGCGCTACATTTGTGGCCATGCAGCTGCAGCCTGTGGCCGTGGAAACTGGCAGAAGCATGCGGGTGATGCGATGATGGCACCCCCTGCCCCGTCACTCGCGGCCCTTATGTTTTGCCACGACGAGAGGCCTGACGCTTCGACTGAGGCCTGACCCTGGTGCCACACTGTCCTTTGATCGTCCGCCTTGCATACAGTCTGACTGCTCTTGTGTCTCTCACAGTTGAAGAACACTGATATTGCACCGTTAGAAGGATTGCTAAAATCAAATGTAGACTTCTGTTATTGTTTTATGTTAATTATAGCTGCTTTTTGTTATCTATTGCATACCTAAACAACATAGTTATCCTTCTCAGTCAAATAATGCACATTTGTTACAAAAATACTTGATGGTATGAAGTCTGAAAGACTGTAAAATGTTACCAATAGGGATGGCCTAAGACAACAATCTGTTCTTGTGATGGCTGGCAGTGCAAAATATGACAAAAGCACAATACAACACTAGTAGAGTTTATCAATTTCCCTTAGTTAATTTCCTTCATATTAAAATACACCTTAAGATGGCATACATTTTCACATGAAAATAAAATGTCCTTCAAAAGCAGCTTTAGAGCCTTTGATGGTTCAGACATAATATATATTTCTCACACAGCTGGATGGGGCTTTACCCAAAAGCATGTCTGTTTCAGTTTTAGCCTGGCATAGCAGAACGCCTGGGGTCACAGACGGCAGGGAAAGAACCGGATGCCTCATCAGTCAGAGCTGCTCTCCAGGCACAAGGTTTGTGGCCAGGGCATAAGGCCCATCTCAGTTTATTTTATTTTTTATTTATAAGAAAAAAAAAGTAAGGCCTTGGCAAGGTGAAGCTGTCGAGTGATCGCCGCATTCATAATCCTCTTTAAATACTTATTTTTCTCTCTGAAAATGTTCCCTCACTTTGGCTCAGAAGCTAAACTAGTTCTACCTTTAAAAAATAAATCAATTCTGAAGACTTGGGTTTCAGTGCCACTGGCCTTAATAACGTTTTCTCTTTTTTCTGGCCCAGTTTGAATGTCTATACTTGCCTCTTGTTTTGAGTGACCATAACACCCAGTTCCCATACACGGAGGCACTGTAAGTGTTGCCATGTGATGCACATCCCTGTTAGCCAATGAGCTACGTAGTGCCATGAGAACTGAACGGAGGAGCATCTGTTCGTGCAGGTCACAGTCAACCCCTGGGCACAAACACACACAACACCATTGGTCACTCAATACACACCAAGCAAATGATTTTCTTTAGCCTCCACACAACATCCAGGGTTGCTAATTTTCTTAAAAATTATCCTAAACAATTTTGGGGTCAAGCTATGTTAAGGAAATGACATAGAAGTGCATACAATGTCAGATATTTAGTATTTTCTAAGTGGATACAATAGACTCAAATTGAAATGTTTGTCATACAGAGAAAAAAGCCAGACAGAGAAGCTCATCAATATTTTAGAACAAAATGTAGGTTTCTTTTCAGCAGTGTAATCAAGTTCAGCTTTTGAAAGTAAAGTGTACCTTTGAACTTGCAGAGGATCTGCTAGAGAAGACAAACAGCCGTTCCAGCTCCTGCCTAATTAAGATCAAAAGCATGCAGTGAGAATTCTTATTTCAGATAATAAATAATAATAATATGCCACACACATGCCATGACAGTGTCCCAAATACACACAATACATTGTTTAATAATTTAAAATGAGTTTACAATAAATATGCTTACCAAGCTGTGAGATATATCAAGTTGTTTTGGCAGCTAAATGAATAAATGAATCAAGAAAATTGGCTGGAAAGAAGGTTTCAGTCATACAGCAAAGGGAGATCTGAAAATCCCAGCATGGCAAATAATCCAATGCCAGAAGAAGATTTATCCTTTGCTGATGCACCTGTCAATCACAGGCTAATACCCACCCTCTGCTCACACTCTCCTCCTATGGCCTGACAGGATTAAACCAGAGCAAAGGCAAAAGTGGCCTGAATTGTGCAGCAGGGTGGGAAGGGCAACAGAGGAGCAGCACATGATTTGTAGAATGATTTGCAATGATTGACGGACAAGAAAGAAAAGTAGGAGGATTTTTCGGACAAAAGGAATCCTCATTACTTTCTTTTTAGAAAGCTATGTGTCCCAGTTTCATTCACAACTCTGTGCACACTTTCCCCTACCCCGTCTCTCATTTCTCTCTCAGTCACTCCTTGTTTTTCCCTCTATCTTTATGATTAGCTACTGAAAAGGAGATATCTGTAGGTAACTGTGGTCAACAGGATTCTTCAACTCCTGTGTGCTCTGCTTCAAAGTAAGATTACTGTAGGTTTCACTATACTGGGGACAGCCATTAAGCAGAATGTTTCTTCTGGTATTTAAATACTTTCTTGAAACATCACAGGTTACTACAATAATTTATCGTACCATATTTGCATTCCAAGCAGCCGTATTTTAATTAAGGGGCCAACTAATAATTTATTCATAAATTAATAATAATCAGCTCACTCTAAATCAGATAGAAATCAAGTTTTTTTACATTCGCCTTAAACGAGACAATCAGAATTAAGTTTACATTGACGTAAACAATGTTAAACTAGCAAATGAAATGTGTAATCTGCACTTCACACAGCTGTGACTGAATAGAAACAACAGAGGCTGGGAATTTCTTAACATCTCCCTCCAAATTCCTGAGACTAATCACGAAGGTGCCGAAATGACTGAGGCCAGTTTGTCTCATATGGATTCATGCTTTTGCTCGCTGATTGAAGATCCAAGGAGTGGCTTTGAGGGAACAGAATTCTGAGTGATACTGGCCCATTTATCTTGTGACTAATAATATGCATTACTTGGGACACCTGAGAGTATATTTGAATTTTGATGCAAAATAAAGGGTACATTCTTAAATGCTGTTGCTGGTGTCTTGGGGCTATTTTAGAACAAGTTGAATGTATTCTTGATGGAAATGGATAGAGTGAGTTCTTACTTGACAAATTACATGGAAAAGGGTCGGAACGAAAAATCTGATAAATCATATCTCAAGCATGCTGTTCAGTGCTTGCTACCTGACTTTTCCCATTTGACCAAAAAAAAAAAACTGAACTTAAAGTGTTTCAGCAGCACAGAACGTGCAGGATATAGGGGGTGAACTGGGGGTGAGTCAGAGCAGCTCCACGCAACAGAATGAAAATACAAGTGAATGAGCCAAAGGTGACACGTTTCCCACAAAACGGTAACCACCACGGTGAGATGGAGATTAGCTTGCATCATGTCTGGCCCCAGTTAAACCCCAGTGGAAGAGTCCAGCAGCCTGTATATCTGACTACGAACTGTAAATGTGTGTCAGTCACAAGAGAGCGTGACAACCAAGAGAAAAGAGGCCTTGTTCCCAGAGGAGAGATGTGCCCAGGTAACCGCGTTTGTGATCAAGCTGCTGTACTCCCAGCTGTAACAGGAGTTAGTAATGAGCAGCAGGTTAACAGTGGCTTGGAGTTGAAGTCTACAATTTCCCAGTTGAATATCTAGAAGTTTGATACCGGACCATAAAGTGACATCTTTAACCTCAGTTTCTCCACCAAATACTAATTTGTATTTGTAATTTATACAGCAAATGTTAAAGTTTCTTTGGAGATGTACTGAGACCAGATAAAACATGATGGCTCAATTGAATCTGTGTGCTGGAATGGAACGCGGTGGCGTGGTGGTTAGCGCTGTCTCCTCGCACCTCCAGGCCTGGGGTTTGATTCCTGCCTTGGGTCTGTGTGTGTGGAGTTTACATGTTCTCCCTGTGCTTCGTGGGTTTTCTCCAGGTTCTCCGGTTTCCTCCCACAGTTCAAAAACATGCAGGTTGGGTTGATTAGTGTGTGCGTGCGCCCTGTGGTGGGTTGGCGCCCCGCCTTGGGTGTCCCCTGTCCTGTGCCCTATGTGCTCTGGAATGGGCTCCAGGTTTCCCTGAGACCCTCACCAAGAATAAGCAGCATAGAAGATGAATGAATGGAACAAATTCTTGAGTGTACCATGTTCAAGATCATCATTAATTTGCTGACAATGTGACTATCTTCACATCACAAAGCCTCATTTTCTTTCCTGTTGTAACAAATAGTCAAGCTGAGGCGAGGTCCAATAGCAGAGACGGAGTTTATTCCAAAACCAAAACACAAAGCAGGGTAAACCAAAAACAAGGAACAGTGGACTGGGCATTAACTAGAAACTAAAGATAAGTACGGGGGTTTACACATGCACTTGTAGCACTATGGTACTACACACACTACAAGCCTCACACCATACATTATTATTGTGTCATCAAGTCGAGCTACCAAAATGTATTTCTGCCCTGCCCGTCGGGTTATCTTATAGGGAGGAAAAATGTATTTCAATGCTTTTGCATTCCCTCACTAACTTGGTCGGGTAATTATGCTGTATTTCATTTTCGGGCATTGGGGAGCCACTATAAATATGTGGGGTATTGAAATTTTTCAGTTTCAATTCGCGATCGCGTGAACTGTGTATAGCGGGCAACAGTACTGATTTGTCAGACACCTGGAAAATAAAACCCCAACAAGAACAAAGAGCAGAGAAGTGGAGACCGATGCACAGGAGGAGAAAGCTGATGAAAGACATGCTATGGCATTTTTTTATTGTAATGCCCCATCATTAACGATCACCAGCCCTGATCTATTTCACCAAATAGAGCTAAGGAGGGCTTATAACCATATTCGCATTCATGAGGGGGATGAATGGAACACAGGCTTCCTCACCACTAGAGGTCACTATGAATATCAGGTCATGCCTTTTGGACTACAAAATAGTCCGGCCATTTTTCAGGCATTCATTAATGACGTCTTCAGAGACATGATTAATCGATTATCTACATCGATGACATACTTATCTAGTCCCCATCATTTTCCTGTCATGTTTCACAGGTACGCTCTGTGCTACAATGTCTCCGAGAACACCAACTCTATGTAAAACTAGAAAAATGCGAGTTTCATCATCAATCTATCCGTTTTTTATGATATGTGATTTCGAATGAAGGAATACAAATGGACCCGGACAAGATCAAGGTTGTTACCAATTGGCCAGAGCCCCGAACCGAGAAACACGTACAGTGTTTTTTGGGATTCGCCAATTTTTATAGACAATTCATTAGAAACTTCAGTTCCATTGCAGCTCCGCTGACGTCTTTACTGAAAGGAGGGGCTTGACCCTTTCAATTCACCCCGGAAGCGAGACATGACTTTACTAGACTGAAAGAACCGTTCATTTCGGCTCCGATTTTACAACAGCCTAACCCTGATGCAATGTTTTTTGTTGAAATAGATGCCTCGGAGACCAGAGTCAGAGCTGTGTTATCACAACAAAATGAAACCGTAGATAAACTTTTACAATGACTTTTTATTCCAAGAAACTTTCTGCAGCCGAAAGAAGTTATGATGTGGGAAATCGGGAGTTACTAGCAATGAAGGTAGCTTTCGAAGAGTGGTGTCACTGGCTGGAGGAGCCAACCATCCCTTCGTAGTTTATACGGATCACAAGAACCTGGAATATATCCACTCTGCAAAGCGTCTCACGTCCCATCAAGCCAGGTGGGCTTTATTTTTTTCTCGCTTTAACTTTCACATTACATATGTTCCAGAAAAGAAAAATGTTCGCGCAGATGCTTTATCCCGCGAATACAACCCATCTGAACGAACCGATGTCACCAGCACTATTTTATCGGCCTCATGTTTTCTCACGCCGATCAGGTGGGACCTTCACACTAACATTTGCCATGAATTGTTGCGCACTCCAGCCCCTACAGAGACCCCGCAAGGTAAATTATTTGTCATCCCGCAATATCGAAATGCAGTGTTACAGACAGGTTATGATACTCATAGCAGTGAGCATCCAGGGATCACCCGAACACAGAACCTCGTAGCTGTACACTATTAGTGGCCGTCCTGGAAAGAAGATTGTCGTGATTATGTCTTTGCCTGTCCCACCTGTGCTCAGGGATCAACACCTCATGCTGCTCCTTCTGGGCTTTTACAGCCACTACAAACACACCACTGGCCCTGGTCCCATATCGCTGTGGACTTTCTCACAGACTTGCCCGTTGCACAAGGTAATACTACCATTTTTGTCGTTATCGACCGTTTTTCAAAAATGTGTCACCTCATACCATTGCCTAAATTACCCACTGCAACCACCACCGTGGAACTTCTTTTTACCTATGTGTGGACTACCAGACTCCATAGTTTCAGATAGGGGTCCTTAATTCACTGCCCAATCAAATGGACAAGCTGAACAATTAAACCAAGAAATAGCCAGATATCTTCACATGTACTGCTCAGTGAACCCCTCCTCCTGTTGCCTTTACCTTCCTTGGGCCGAATATGCCTATAACACTCATCGCCATTCCTCCATGCATCTGTCCCCTTTTCAATGTGTTTTAGGCTATCAAGCTAGATTGTTTCCTACAGCTCACACTTCCAGTGATGTCCCTGCTGTTGACAATTGGCATGAAAGAGCTGGTGCCATCTGGACCAAGGTTCGCCATCGCCTTCTACGGTCTTCTGCATGCCAGAAGGCCCATTATGATCTGAGACATGGTCCCACACCTATCCTCAACCCTGGACAACGAGTCTGGCTTTCAACTCGACACCTCCGTCTGACTGGCAAGTGCTGTAAGCTACATCCTCAGTTCATTGGTCCTTTTCCTGTTGTCAAGCACGTTACTCCTGTATCCTACAAACTGCTCTTGCCATCTCATTATCGCATTGCTCCTACCTTCCATGTCTCCCAATTGAAACCTGCCCATTTCAGTCCAGCTCACCCTCCTCCTCCTCCTCCTATCCTGTTGGACGACGGTCCTGCTTTCCAAGTCAGCGCCCTATTAGATTCATGACGTCATCGGCGGGGCCTGGAGTATCTTGTGGACTGGTAGGGTTATGGTCCAGAGGCCCGTTCCTGTATTCCCACTGCCTGGGTCTTAGATCCTTCCCTGATTTCTGCCTTCCATGCTGCCTGGCTCCCTGGCCTCGGGGCCGTCCCCATTGGGCGCCTGGAGTCGCCCGTGGAGGGGGGCACTGTAATGCCCCATCATTAGCGATCACCAGCCCTGATCTATTTCGCCAAATGCTCTTAAACCCTGCTCATTCCCATGTGACTCGCAAAGTATTGCACTACTAAGGTCATTACCAAGCGTTTGCATAACCTATTGTCTTTTGTCTCCTTTTTCCCTTGGTGTATTCTAGTTCCATCCCTACCCATCTCCTTAACCTACCGTGCTCCCTGACCCCATGTACGTCCCGGACTGTCTTTTTGGAAATTTGACCCCTTGTCTGCCTACCCGACCTCGAGATTTGCCTGTCCCTTGTTTGCTGGTGTTCGATCACCAATAAAAGCTTCAATTCTGCACATTGGGATCCAGTCTTCTGGTTTTCTGTCTGTAACGTTACACTTGTGTGTGACTTCAGTTGATTTTTCAGATTCAGAATCTGACAGACTGAATTATGTTCTATATTGTTCTTACAAGTTCATAGAATTTTCAGTTAAGTTAGAACCAAATATTTGTATTGATGATTGTAATTTGA
>JABJVR010001146.1:0-15578 GCA_025773905.1 Chitala chitala
GTTGGTGTTAAGCTTCCTGTGGACGGTCTTTCTCAATAACAATGAATAAGCTGTTCTGGGGAATCTAGTGTCCAATTAATCCACATCGCTGTTTATCACCCCCCCCCCCCCCCCCAGAGAGGTCCAGAAATGCCCCAGGAGAGACTATAATAATAACCAAGTTCTGAATGCTTTGGTTCCACTGTAGCCGCTGTGCTATGCTAAAAGCATTTCTTTTGTTTGTTAAAATTTTACAGATGTGGGTGAAATATACCGTACTGAAAATGCATACCAAAAGTGCATGGTTGTTTTGTACATTTAGCAACGTGACATTATATTTTAAATACAGTGTTGACATGTAGTGTTGTAAGTCTGCAAGATTTTCAGTGCCTGAACTCTTATAGGCCAAAGACAGGGCTTGTTTTAGGATTCACGTAATTCTGTACTAAAAGAAAAATGTGTTTTGCCCTGAGTTTTATTTAGAAATCTTAAGTTAATGTACTTGGCTCAGAAAAGAGATGGCCCTGGGCATAGGCTGTCCATCCATAGGGGCGCCACTGGCTGAAGAGCACATAAACAGGTGGGGTGGGAGGCGAGCAAATGTAATTTTGCGTAGGGCACTAACTGACCCAGCACCGTAACTGCCTCAGAAGGTCAGTTTAAATTCATATTCAGGTTTTCCACAGGAAGGCCTATAGCCTTGTGGTTTTCTGGCAGGTTTGCATGCGGTTGAAGCAATGATACGTGTTACTGAGTGCACGTGTGTGCCCTGAGGTTTTGTATGCAAAAATTATGCGTATGAACTGATAGTCAGTGAAAAATTCATGATTTACGGTTTCATAGACACGATGATATTTGTATATGGCAATAAGTCGTAAAGGACTGATAACCATGACTAATTCATGAAGGTTTCAGATGTTTGGGTGCAGGCACGTCTGTTGACATTTGTGTAGAGCAATAATTCATAGGGACTGATGGCTGTGATTAATTTATGAAGGGTGCAGCTGTGTGACTGTGTGTGGGAGTTCATGTGTGTTCTTGAGTTGATGTAACATGGCTATGCGCTTGGCTCTTGGAACACGTTTGCACTCCTGTGCTGAAATAAGAAATTTTTAATCTACTTTGGGGATTGTTTATTGCATTTTTACTTCGGTGCATGCTTGTGCATGTTGTTTAGTAGCTAATCACATTTGATGTTTGTCATTATGATGATGAGTATACTTGTTGAAGGACGTTTTTCTATTTTGAAAGTTTCTCATTGAGAAATTTGAGTAGACGTTACAAAACTGCTAGCCTCAATAAAACGAAACTAAAATTGCCATTAGGAAAACATTCTTGTAATCGGTTTAGTGAGGAGAAAAAAAACAGGTGCAGCCAAAATGAGGCTGAAGGTTAGTAAGCACCTTTTGAGGTGAGCGCTGAAAGATCTCAAGAAGCTTAAAAATGTTGGATGCGGATTTATTGCCATCATCCAGACCCACAAATGGATTAATCACTGTTTTATGTTTGTGTTAATGCTGTGGCCTGCAAATTTCGTTTAGTGTGTAACAAACTAGAGGTTAATTATTTCCTGTCAGATCAGCTGTGTCATGAAGTATAGCGTTAGCCCTGAGCCTTGACCTTTCCTTACAGAGATGTTCAGAAAGCTTGGTGGTGTGATTGGTTGTTATGGTAACTGTGGTGGAGGCAGAAGACCGGCGTTTGTTCAGAATGTGCTTCAGTACATCTCACAAGCCAGCCTACTTTGTAGGTAACAGCAATGGTTGTGTTCTGTGTTACAGGAGCTGCAATTTCCCAGCACAAATATACATAGACGAACTACAGCTTTTAAATGTTCTTTATGCCTCATGTAAGCTGCTTCCATGTATACTGTACCTGTTTCTGGAGTTTTTCCTCTATTAACTGAGTTTAAATGCTAATCTGACTCCTTTAAATCCCTTGCAGATGTTAAAGTATACTTAGTGACGGACTGCAGTCAACCTTCTCCGTTCATAGTTTTCCATATGATGTGATGTTGTCGCTGGTGACTCTTTTAAGCCTTGAGATTGTTTAGTGAGACTGATGCTTTGATGGGACTGGGTTACTTCATGCTGGATGGATGTGCGAACTGATGAAGAGGATTAAGCATTGCCATTTGGTTGGGGTGACTTTCTCTGTGGTGAGCATCAGACATTCAGATGTTTTCCTGGAGCTCTGCGGTGATGTTCTGAAGGGTCCAGAAGCTGTAGGACAGGCTGATTTTACCCTACCAGCAGTTCACATATTCACATTGGCACACACAGATCACCTCCACCAGTGTAGGAGTAAGAAGGCTTTGTATGTTCTTTAATAGGAATGCATTTGCTGTGTATCCTTGTGAAGCTTTACGTTTTTGTCTAGGTGGGGCTAGGTGATGGGGATCTCTTTCACTTTTGGCTACGTGTGATTCTAGTCTGAGACCAGAGCCATGTGTGAAGCTCTGCAGTAGGGTGGACAGAATGCTGATGCTGGATTTTGGCCAACTCATAGGGAGAGGTGCTGGCAGCCAAGTTCTTCCCCTTTATGAAGCTCAAGAACCCTTGCAGCTTGCTGTTTAGAGGGACTTTGTAGCGAGTCTCGGTGCTGTCGGCCTCCATGCAGCCCCAAGTGCCTTCCTTCTGCGTATCTGTCTCGGGGCTCTCTTTCCATTTGTCCGCAGGCTCCCTTTCTTACCCCTAACGACGGGACAGAGAACACGATGCATTTGTTGTATTCATCTCCGCTATTGTGCGATGGAAAATTGAAAATGAAAGCGTGGCTAAAAGGTGCAGAGAAGGTTAGAGGCTGTTATTGTTCTCATCTCCTCCTCTGTCTGTTGCTGTCTGGGCACTTCAGTCACAACGCGGCTAAAAGTCACTGACTCCAAAGGCAGCCGCCTGACAAAGTGTAATGTTGTCTGCACTCTTCCCTTAGGGGTTCAAAACTAAAGGAGGAATGGGCGCATTGGTCTCACACATGGGCGCGTTGGTCTCACATATGGGCACGTTGGTCTCGCATGCTGCTCGCTGCATCTGTGGGGACCCTGGATGAGTAAGAGGGTAAACGGATACTTTTTGTTTGCTTTCAAGAACACCTTCTTGCACAGTCGGAGGACATTGGCGAATCTGCACAGAGAAAGGGCTGTTATCTTCAGTTCAGCTTCCATTTCAATAATGAAATGCTCCTACAGGGTAATGAGAAGCTACTGGATGTAAGCGGGAGCTCAAAGTGGCATGGCTAATAATCTTGTGTCTTGTATTTACAGGGGGGACTGTTCTTAAAACAAATTCATCTTGTGTCTGAGGTTCAGAGTTATTCTGGTTCTTTGTTTAAGGCTGTGATTGATGTGAGAGAGCTGCGTCTCAGAAATGTGTCTGCCTTCGTGAGGTTGGGTATGCCCGAGTATTTTCATCTAGCGCCTCATTAACTCTCACGATGGAATAGTACATGAAGCTTCTTTTTCATGAGGGAAATGTGGTACGTTTGTTTCAAGCCTGTGTTGGGTCTATCTGTAGGAAAAATTGGAAGAAAGTAAAAAGATGTTGTTGGTAGTAGAAGCCATTTTCTTCGACATGAGGTACCGTTTGGTTTTTGGCACCTTTAAACTCTCAATTGAAGCACCATGCTGAATTAAAATTTGTCAGTCATTGTGGCTAGCTGTAATCTGTGTTGAGCAGATTAGTTTTAAATGGTTTTGTCTGGAATATAACAGTGCCATCTTTCACAGCTATTCAACTGGAATCCGTGAAATTTTATGCGCTGTTTTGTAAACCACCATTGCAGGCAAGGTGGTTTTTTCATACATATCATTTTCTTTTAATACACTTTCGTCTACTGCATCACGTAGATCAAAACCTGTGGTGATCTATTTTAAACAGGAGGATCAGGAGACCCTAAAGCTTGCACATATCGCCCTCTCAATATCCATCAATCTTCAGTCTTCCCCTTTAGAAACACTAGCAGAAGCTTGCTGTTTTTTGGGAGCCTAGCTGCCTGTGAAATCGGTAAGTGTAGAACGTGAAGGTGCATCAGTCACATTGGTAACCCACGGCGGCTGCTTTTATGTCACTAAGCTGCACTGTTTATGCTATATTAACTTCTGTGATTAATTATATAAGTCATCCCGTTTAATTTGTTTGGGGGCTAAATTAGGTGGAGTGTTCTTTTGGCAATTTTTCTTAAACCTTTTGATTTATGTTTTTATTTGTGCATTGTGTTGACATATTTAGCCGTTAAACGTATTGATTTACACAGCCGGCTTGGAAAAGACGCCCTTTTCGTGTTGATGGCTTCATGCTTCATGTCACTATTTATGGTTTAATAATAAGCCTTTTGTTCTCAGTCTGCTTTTATTTAATGTTTCAGTTCTGGACAGCATCTGCAAACCTCAAAACCTGTGAGATAAACTGATCTGATACAAGACTTAACATGATGGGTCTGCACACTACTGCTCAAGTTGTCCTGGAGAGGTGTCTTTGTTGAGTGTGGCCTGAAAGGGGTCCTCACTTGCAAGGTCCTGCCGGCAGATGAATAATTAACAACCTGGAACATTGCAAAATTGAATTTCACTTAGCACCTCCGCTGTAGAGATGCTGCAGTTAGCCGCGGCATACAACTGGCTTGTGTTACACGGCGTATGATCAAAGGGGACAAAAATCACCTTGTTCAAAACAGTTTTGTAATATTTGGTTTCCCACTCTTTCATCCTGTTCTTGGGTCTGCTGATACAATCTTCCTCATGATGTTTTGTTGTGTACAAAACGTTGGAATTTTCCATGTCGTAAGAGATTTGCTGGATAGCGACACTGGATAGATAAAGTTTGGTATGTGTGATATTGAGGTTGTATCAAATACAGAGGCCCGTTAACATTTGTTGGCTTGGCCTGATAAGAGCTTGTTTCTGAGGAACATCTAAGTCTCTCTGATTGCCTTCCCAGAATGGAGTGCCAGCAAAGTGCACAAGAAGGGTCAGGTCCCGTCACTCTGGATGGGACAGTAAGGAAAATCCCCAATCCACTTTGGCATTCAGGGAGACTGTTGTGTAATGAGGTCCTTGTGGCCTGGAACAGTGAACTTGCATAACCCCCTGCTATGAACTCCCTGCTTCAATAATATGACTGGAGAGTTACTGTAGGGGGCTATATTTAGCTTGCGCAGAAGCCAGGGAAATGCCGTCTCCATTGGTTGCCTCCAGGTCAAAAGTTGTAACACTGATAAGACATGGTATATATTTTTTTCCACTTAGTCAAAGTTCTTCTATGTGTAATCTGGGTGATTGAATAAACTGTCCCGTGCCATTTGGTCAAACACCAAAATGTGAAATTAATATAAATTTTAAAAAATAACACTTATAAATACAAGCTATGTTCATTGAAACATTGTTTGAAGCCATGTTCTGAAAAAGCACTATACGTGAAGTACATAGCAATGGAGCTTCTTGGTGCTTCCAGCATTTTATAGAGGTAGTCAAACTCAGATGGTCAACCTGGATTACGGATAACTCCATCTGTAAGAGCAGTGGCACATGGAAGATGAACGCAGGAGCTTTTGGATGAAAGCTTCCAGCAGTATGTGTGCGCAGAAGTGCGGGGTGTTGTTTCTATCACTCGTCAGAGTGAACTGCACCCAGACCCAGCCTGGCACTGACCCACGCTTGCCTTGTCCGTCCAACTGTGTCCGTCACAAAGAGGCCCACTGTGCTGTAGCCCAACCTCAGCTGGCACAGGATCGCTTGTATTGCTGTACTGTTGTGTTTCAGAATTGGGAAGGCCTTCGCCCCATCGCTCAGCGTGAAGCAGCGTGTTCAGTAGATGCTATGCTGGCTGCAGGAGCCGGGACAAAGAGTGACAACGGAGTTGCCCAGTTCAGCTCTTGAGCCACAGCTGTGTTTGCACAACAGTGGGTATGGGTGAACTTTCTAAACCCATTCGGCCATTACGGTTTCCATGGCCAGGAGTTACATATGTAGTATTAGAATTGGTGGTGGTACTTTGGTACTTTCCATGTTATGCAGTGTTATTTAAGAAATCACTGCAGAGGCAGAGTGTGTTTCTGTGGCGGCACATACAGTACTGGAGCACGATGGTGTCCAAGTGTTGGTTTTTACTGTGTGAGCACGACCGTGCAACGCAGCAACAACAGTGGTGATATGGCTTCTTGTGTTTTGGAGCGTCTGCTAGAAGCAGTGCCATTGTTACGCCATTCAAGTGCGTATATCAGTCAGGTATGTTGGCCTCTGTTTGGTAACCGCCAGTGCAGTTCCTTATGGCCTGCGGTCTCAGCAAACGCTGGACTTTATCTGAGCTCGAGGCAGCTGAGACTTCAGCTCTGATATGAGGAGGGTGGGGGAAGTCCAGGTAGCTTTGATGCTGTCCCACCACCTCTTATTCCTATGATTTAGTGGCCCGGCACGCCTTGGGGGTGAAAGGGGGGGGGATCAGCAATGTCAAAATGTGCAGTGCGGCTGTTTGTCTGAGGCACACATGCTGCTGAGCTGATGTAAGAGCTACGCTGGTTCGCGCCTGTGATAATGCGAATTCTTTCTGTGAGGAGGCGCGTGTTGGTGACAAAGGCACTCGGGGGTGGAATAAAGGAGTCTTGTATTCCAGAATCGTGACATGAATCTACAAACGGTTTGGTCTGTGTGTGTGTTTGTCGCCAGTGTTAGAGCTGAGTGTTGAGCAGCTGTGTTCAGGTCATGTGTAATGTGAGTTCCAGCCATGCAGTGAGGGACTGCAGCCGAGCGACGAGATTAAATCACATCCCACTGTAAAAACCTGTAAAATCCATGTGTCTTCCAAACAGTGATATGAAACACCCTTGTGTGAAAGCCAGAGGTATCCAAATGTCAGCTTTTCTACATTTTGCCTGTTGTTCGAGCTTGTTTGTCAGAAGATAGACACACCTCAGGACCATGCATGACCCGAAGGTGTGTTCAACAGCCACTGAGACCAGTGTTAGTCCCTCGGCCTACAGGCGTCTTTTTTTTTCCTCTCCCTTTTCCTGTGCCTTCCAGAGCCACATCCACACACTGACCTTTCTAAACTCCACCTCCTGTCTTTGCCCCATTTCAGCAAGTCCTACTGTGTATTTAGTACATGGCTCCATGAAGGCCTTTTCATTATGGAATGTAGCATTTAAAGTTTCCTAATAAGAATTTTGTTTTTTGATGCTTGTAGATGCTGGCAGGATAACGGGTCTTGTAAAGCTTGGAGCGTGATGGATGCGCCTGCCTGTCCTCAGAAGCGTGTGAGATTTGACACGATGCCTTGGCAGACGTGAGACTGCGCCCCTGTGCAGAGATACTTACGGTGGTCTGGATTCATTTAACCAAAGCTTTCAGACAAGTTTCAAGCCACAAATTCTGTACCAATGCAGCGATCAAACATGGCTGTAAATGACAATGTTTAATTACACTTAATAACATGCAGTTATTTCTGCTTAATTAAATTGAAAGTCATTGACCTACAGGCCTGCAGCTTTAAGTAAAAAAAAAATGTAATAATATTGCATTAATGTTTTATAGTAGGTTTTTAAAAGTAAGCACTTTCTGTCATTTAAACATTTCTGTTGCATGAAGAAACTTGACTGATGGAAGTCACCTGCACGCTACATCTCCAGTGTAATGTGAATATTTTGACATGGCTCATTTAGCAGCCTGGTGGCTCAGTGGGTAAAACATCTTGCTGACGTTGAAGTGTTCCAGTTCGAACTGGTGTGTCCTTGAGCAAGATACTCAGTGCTAGCTCCCTGGGCACCACATGTGACTCCCCTCAGGGGATGGGTTAAATGCCGAGAAGTAATTTCCCTCTGGGATTAATAATGTGCTATAAAATTAAATGTCTCATTTTGACTCATTTTCACTGCTCAGACCCAATCCCAGGCCACAGTAGGCAGGAATACCATTTTCTTTGGTTCTGTTAACCCTGTTCAATACCCCATTTTGTGCTGATCAGCCTCAGGGTTTGGAGTCATGGCAGGTGATGCCCTGGGATTCCTATAGAGTAAGTCCAGTAATGGTGTTGGTGTAACATCCAGAAAAGTAATGGCCTGACTTAATTGAGTTAGGGATTGAAAGACATTCAAAGTATTTACATGTGTCTTTTTACAGAGAAGATTCTTCCAAGAAGGTTTAGTTCAAGGCTTTGTCCAATGTCCTTTAAACTAGGAACGAGTGTCTTCTGCCTCTGTGGGGTGATCTGATTATCTTTTAAAATCAGCACCTGCTTGAGTGTCTGTTGTTAGGGCAGTCACTCTCATCACCTGGTGTTCCTGGTGTAAATTGATCACTCAAGGGAGAGAGGAGAGGAGAAGCTGCAGGACTGGACAGTGGGTACCAGAATTACCCATGCCTGTGGGGGGTGGGGGGTTGTTACGCAGGCTCATTTTCCTTGGATTTAAAACCCTTCCGGCTACCTGCAGTTCTTTTTGCAACCAGCTGGCCTCAGCGAATCTGATCAGCCTCTATTTATTATTCACTAAGCCGGGCCTTTAATCTTTAATGACCCCCCAACAGCTTCTCAGAGTTAACATATGATGTGACTTTCTGAGCAGAAAATATATACGAGTCTGGAAGCAAACATTGTATGAACTTGGAAAAAGAACACATCGGTAAAATACTCATGAAAGTAATCCTGCATAACCTCTGTGGAAATGGTAATTCAGTTTGGAGGGAGTGGAGTGAAGTTATGTTGGATGGGATGTGGAAGCTGGGCTGGTTTCTAGGAGCATCCTGCTGGCCTGTGACACTTTAAGGGAAATTTGAATGGCAAAACCTTGTTGGTGGACAAATTGCCTTGCGGTTTGGTCATGAGGTATGATTCTAACCAGGAAGTAAAGCAAGGGCCCAGCCTGTGTCTGCGTTTAGGGTGAGAAGGGGGAAAGAGTGCAGTGGTTTTACATCAGCTGAGGTCTCCTGGAGGCTTTGACAGACTCTGTTCAAGTTTTGCTTCTGAGGAAAAGCAGGCAGATGTTATTGAGGTAAGGATGAAGATGTGGAAAATGAACCTCTCTGAAGGTCAGGACATTGTCCATTTTACTGACAGGGAACACCCAGTGAAACATTGATACATTGGACGAAGGCCATCAAATGTCGATGTTCACAATTTATTATTGGAGATTGTATGATTACCCTCTGACAACTTGCTGTTCTGCTGCGTTTTATCTTGAAATGTTCAGACACAACGGTGCACTCTCCCAGCAGTATCGCTAGTACCAGACTAGTAGAAGAAGAACACATTTTGCAGTATTACACAACAGACTATTTTCCACAGGGCTGCGCTATTCAATTTGTTTCTGAAACAACATAATCTGTAATCTAAACCATGAACTGCACTGAATTGTGGCCTTTTTAAGGTTATAAAAGAGGATCATGTAAAAGGGCTATAAATGGATAAAAATGAATGGAGTAATGCAAAGGGAAAAAAACAACAATGGATTGTGGGAATATGTTTGGCGATTAGCAGACCTTGCACAATGTTGTTACAGTACTTTTGTAGCACTGCAGCAATTTGCTACCAAAGTTTTTGTATGGCAAAACTAAAATACTTATAACACAACCAAGCTAAAAGGTAGCAATTGTCATGCACACATTCGCTTGTGTTTGCCCAGGTCTGTGTGCTCTAGTCAACATGGGGAACATGTTAATTTCACAGCTGTTTCGGACCAGCTCAGCCTGGGCTTCATTTTTAAATCCCAGCTCCTGCCCACCCAACAAGGTTCAGTTCCACTCCCACATAGAACTAAATTCCATTTGTTCACACGTCTTCTGTCATTTATTGTTTAACCAAAAGACATTTCTTAACTTGACACATAGACGGAGGTTATTAAACGCAAGTAAATCTAGAACTTAAAGTGCCTATATTGACACTATTAGCGACACGCTATGGAGGGGGACGAAAGGTTGTACAAATAGGCCAGTTAGACTAATAAAATGTTAATTATTATGCCTAAATAAAGGTCAAGGGTGACAGTTTAAACCTGTAGTACACCTTCTCATTAAACAATCAAGTTTCTTTTCAATGACCAGGATGTTAAGCAAAATAGTCGCAAAGTGAAAATAACGGACGTTTTGTGTCCATGACTTACAGCTTCAGCCTTCCATGCTCCGTGTCTTTAATGATGTGGCAGTGGTAACATTCTGTATATTCTACTTCAAAGGTCTCTCCAACAAAGTTTGGTCACAAATGCAATCATTGGCCATTTTTTTTTTTTTTTTTTGTATAGCGTCGTATTTTCAAATTATTGTTAACCAAAGTAATCGTTAAAAGAGGAGTGGATGTACTTGTTACCCTTTGTCACCATGCATTTGTAACCAGATTATATTTGCCTACCAGGATCATCGCTGTTAGCTATGATGGGAAAGGACTGTAAGTTAACTCAACTCAAGTCTTGCATTTACCTTTGTAAAGACTATTTCTGCAGGTTTGGATGTGAGACTTTGCAGGCTCCCCTACCTTATGTAGCCTGAACAAATAAATTTAAGAATCAGATTATCAGATCTTGTGCAATACTTGCAAAAGTAACAGCAAGATTATCATAAAAGCTTTAACACATTTTGAGTGGGAGATCCCTTTTATTTTTTGATGTATTTTGGCAAAGTCTGTTTGTTCCCTCTGAAATTACATTGGTGGGCTAAACACCTCCTTGTTCCCTTCACGCTGAAAACGAGTGTTGCAGGTCAATGCTTTGGGTGCTGCGTGTCTCGCAGGACTACTATAGTAGAGCAGGTCTCTATTATAGATTCCCCTGCAGGGTGTCTCCAGTGCAGGTTTAAGTAGTACACAAAAGCTCAGTTTTTCTCAAGGTCTAGGAGAATCCCTATTGACCAGATTCGGCTATTACTACCTAACACTCAACCTCTATCATATCCTTTGATCTGACAGTCCCTGTCAAGAAACAGGTATTTCTGAGTAACTAAACCCTGACTCTGTTGATCCCCCCCCCTCCCTCCTTAGCGTCATGGTAAGCAGTGAGATCCCTCTGTTGTTGCCTTGTCGACATACACACTTGCGATTTCCTCCACTTATTTCCACTCATGGTTCACTAGGTGATCACCCTACCACTGGGGTTGGTGTGTGACCCTCTCTGAGCTGCTGAAATAACACTGTTTTGCTATTTCCTACATGTGCATGCACACACGGTACACTGTAAGTTCAGGGTGTCAGTCTTGATTCTACTTTCCCGGTGGGATTGAATTTGGTGTCATGTACTCGGAGCTGAGATGGAGCTGTTGCAGTTTCCACTTACAGGTTTAAATTAAATGCCACAGTCACAAGTGATCTTACCAGAACTTTTAATGACATTAAAGTCGAGGTGACAGTTGCCGGCTTGCCCAGTGACTCATTTGATTTGTCACATGACCCGGCGGAGCTCTGTGGGTCACGCTCATGGCAAATATCCGATTAAATGCTCATATGGACGTTTGAGCACTGGGCACAAGGTGGATCCAGGCTGATGGGGGCCGTTTGCTTGAAGGGGTTTTTAAATGTCACCAACCACAGAAGACCAGGTCTGTCACAGCAGGGCTGTCTGTAGCTCCACTGTGAAAGAGAAGACTGTGATTTCAGTATTTTCCTCTTTGAATAACATCTTCTTGGGAGTATTATTGTGGCAACATTCTGGTGTTCTGGTGTGCGCACGCGCACACACACACACACACGTGTGTGTGTGGTCCCCTGTGGTTAGTCTCAAAGTTTCTACTTGTGTGCTTCCAGGCTATGAGAAGACAGAGGATGCCTCTGAGAAGACCTCACTGGCAGACCAGGATGACACTAGGCTGATCTTCATCAATCAGCCTCAGTTCACCAAGTTCTGCACCAACCGTGTCAGGTGAGCTTTGCATCTTGTGTGCAGAACAGGAGCAGAACATTCATAACCTGTCACCGAGTTCCCCTGGAGAGCCCAAGGACAAGAAGATGCTATAGCTGTTGCTTAAAAAGTTTACCCAGTGAGCTGTGAAGAAGAGACTGTTGGTTTTCAAAGAGAACTTCAAAGCCATTTTATGCATTATGATAAATCCCTCAAAGATTTGGCTATGTGATTTGATTGGTTAACATTAGTGTCTTGAATAGTCTATCGCCTATGATATAGTGAATAGTCTATCGCCTATGATGTTCACTAGTCTGTAACATATTTTGTCCATGTGATGTTCCTGTTAGAATGGCCAGTAATGTGCTTCCATTCACAAATAAGAAAATGAGTAAAAGTAGCTCATCTAGGGAAGTGTGACGCCAAAGATGGTTATGTGCATAAACTTTGGTGGCACGTGTTCACAGAATAAATGGGCGATCCAGTCCACAGACCTGTTTGCAGTTACAGTGCAAACCTTGTTTGGTATTTAAAACACATGACATCCAAGAATGTTATGCCTACAGGGGAAACAAAAAAACTCCAAATCAGCTTCAGTAAGGGGTCAGCTCCATGTGGATCTCTTGGAAGGAGCCCTGAGCCTTTAGGTCATGTGTTCTATTGTTGCTGTAAAAATGCTTGGAAAATGCAGTCTTGATCCCACACCACACCATTATGTTCCACTTCACTTTGCTGTATGCTGAGTTACTTCCTCTCCACTGATGGCCATTAATAGGTACCTGATCTGACCATACATTTGGCTTTACCTCCTTCACATTCTTCCACCTTCGTGGATCTTGTGCCCTGTGGTAATTTCCGCCACTTTAGGATGGATGTCCTTCCTGATTGTAGATAAAAAGAGTGTGCCACAGAGTCTGTTTTCAGACGCTCACTGCTGTGAGAATATGTAAGGCTTTGCTGTTAACTCGGACAAGCTGCACCGTTAAGGGCCACTTATACCCTTGATATAGAGATGATTTTGGTTACTTTACGTTTGATAGCTGTAGATGCCATTAGTCGACTTCTTCAATGGACAGTTATTGCTCTGTCATGTATGTGCAGGCTTTCGCATCTGGTGAGGAACCTTCCACAAGGTGGCCGCATTCACAGCCATCAATGTGAAAGGTTTGGTGTGTCTGCCCTGACGTCAGAGTGCCTGTGACTTTACTAGAGCCACTGGGCATCTGTGCTGTAGAGGGACATGATCAGTATGGTGATGGAAGTTCAAAAGGGAAGGGAGAAGCTTCTCTTGCTGGCTGTATGTTGCTCATTTTGAAACCCTGCAGCTGATCTATTGTGTTTATAATATACATTTGTTAAGTGGATGGATGTGGATGCTGCTCTAATCAGGGATAGGTGGATTGGGAATCACTCTCTTTTATTTATGTACATCTCTTGCACCTCAAAGCCTAGTTTTTATCCACATCTGTGGTTTTTTTATTGCAGCCGTTGGTCTGGATATCACCATGGCACATGCTTTTTTTATTTCTTCCATTAATGGAGAATTAATTCCTCCATGTGTTAAATTTTTTCTTTACAATGTGTTCCTTTGGTTTTGTTTGTAATACATGTACCTGTTTCGCCGTCTGGCAGCCTGACTGCGGCTGTCCCCACACCCTGTCTTCAGCTTCACCGTTCTGTCTGTTGTTCGTGTCTTATTGTGTTTTTTTTTAACCTACTTCCAGCAGTGCAGTTGAGGTCGACGTGTGCGGGGTGGTTTGATATAATTACACAGCTGGTGTTTAAGTATTAACGCGGATAGACGAGGCCCCGTCCGCGTGGCGACCGTCAGCACTTACGAGGCTAAGGCGTGACCCACTTCCTGCTGTGATTCCTCTAAAAATGAAAGCCTGGCTTTCTGTCTGCTGAGCTGTCCTTCCCTCTGGATCTCTTACAAAACAAGTGTAAAGGGATGGTGGGAGATTTCTCTTGTCAGACGGCTGTCTCAGCACAGCTGCTTGTCGTTGCCGAGGTGACGTCTGACATGCGTTTTTAAAGTTCTCCAGCACCATAGGACTGGAAGACAATTGCACATTTAGCAGTGCGCTAGCCAGGCTTGCTGCACCAGCTTTACTGCAGCTGTACCTTCTCATCCATTTTTGTTGATGGGAGATATATGCTGTTTCCTGTTTATGCTTTCCTTTTGTGTTGTTCCTGTACAACAACTTCTGGGGTGAAAGGTCAAGTCAAGTTTATTTATGTAGCACTTAAAAACAGCCGGGGTTGACTGAACCACTTTGATAGGAATTACAAGTACAGCAAAATACAAATTAATGCAATGTAATAATAAAGTAAAATACAAAATAGAAGGAAATACGTAATAGGACGTAATACAAATGATACTGAAACGGTACATAACTAATGATAATACATAATGAAACACAAAATACAAAGCAGATATGAAATAATACAAAGTAATGAGTAGAAAAGCATACGAATTTAGAAATAAAATGTAAACGGTATTAGCATCAGGTATAACAATCCTCTGTTCTGTGATGAAGGCCTGGGTGAAGAGACGGGTCTTGAGTTTGGATTTAAACAGGGTGAGTTCAGAGACGGTGTGAAGTTCAAGGGGTAGTGAATTCCTAAATTTAGGTGCTGCAGCTAAAAAGCAGTGGTCACGCCCACTGCTTAGATCTGGTTCTGGGGATGGACAGTAGTTTCTGATTGGACAGCCTAAGGGATCTGTCCTGGGTGTGGGTACAGTACACCTGGGATGTGAAAAGTGACATTGTTGAGATCTTAAGCTCAGTGTTGAGTTACAGTATTTTATTTTACATTTGCAGTATGTCTAATTGACTAAATTTAGTATGACTAAAACTTCTGTTTTCTCAGTAGGTATTTTCAGCGTAGACTTTAATGGAAAAGACAGTCCATTAGTGACGCAGTGGTGTAGTGTAGCAGTTGCAGTTATAGTTTATCATTTTAACTTTATCTTTCTGCAAGAGAAACTACAGTGTCATTGAGACTGTTATTTTACAGAATTGTTTCACTTTTGTTGTAAATGTTCCAAGTATATGTTATATACAGCCAGTAGAGTGTTGATGCATGACCCATTTTATGTTCCTGACTGCTCACACTGCACAGGGTCTCAAAGGGATTAGAACCTAACATAGTTGAAATGGGCACAAGTCACAGTACACCATGGATGGGATGCCAAGTCAGTGTGGAGTACTAGAACCACATGGGCCAGTTGGAGTCTCCAGTTTACCAGTACCAACTATCCTTGGTGTATGGAAGGAAAACTGCAGTACATGATGGAAACCACAGAGTTGTAGGGAATCATGTTTATGACCAAGTATGTTTGTCAAGGAATACAAGGAATTTGTCCTCTGCATTTAACCCATCCCCCGGGGGGGGGGGGGGCAGTGAGCAGCCATACATGGCATCCAGGGAGCTAGTGCTGAGTGTCCTGCTCAAGGACACACCTGGCTGGGCTGGGATTTGAACCAGGGACCAGGAGATTGCCATCTCCCCGCTTGATGCTCTACCCATTGAGCTACCAGGCCGCTAGGTAGAACAGGTAGAACATCCGCACACACACACACTGCTGTGGGCTGGAATAAACCCATCCATCTGGGAATAAGAAGTGACAGTTCTGTTCAATGAACCACTGTTTTGTCCTGAATTATTTACATCTAAATTTCCGGGGAGTTGTTGGGTTCGAGAAAAGTGCCACAGCTGTGTGCCTGAGCGAGTGTGTGAGCGCAGCGCCCTGTCTGCACAGCAGCTGTGTGCCTGAGCGAGTGTGTGAG
>JABJVR010001147.1:0-19717 GCA_025773905.1 Chitala chitala
CTCTCTCTCTCTCTCTCTCTCTCTCTCTCTCTCTCTCTCTCTCTCTCTCTCTCTCTCTCTCTCTCTCTTTCTCTCTCAGTTGCTGGGAGTTGAGTGCAGGCAACATCAAGTGGATATATCAAGTTCCTATTTTGACCGCCATCGGGGTTAGTGTGTCGCAAGTGCTACTTACAAACAAAGCACACATTTATCACAGCTATTCTGCTCCTGTGATTACTGAAGTTCCAAAAACATTCCCTCCTTGTACTGCTAACAACTTCAGCGCTGTTGGAGTAAGCAACATGGGTTCTAAAACAGAAAACAATTAATTCTGCCCAACTCTGAGACAGACAGCCACATTAAAAACCTCTGCTCAGCCATTCCATTTTCTAATACATGGCCTTAAATCCATTGGGTGGAGTAATAGGAACACATAGAGAGCAAAGAGCAAGCAGGATAAGAGAAGAGTCAGGAACTGCAGTGAAAAACTCATATACACACAGAGATATAACTGGCATGATGACAACAAGAGACTGAACTGGAACAGGATAATCTGCATAATTATGAGCCAAGAGGATCAGGCTGGTGCACTGAAGAACCAGTTTCCAGTTATGTGGAATAAACCCTCAGTCCAGCTTTTGGGGGGTGGCATCACCATGGCAGCAACCTCGTACAGGTCATGTGGATCTGTTCCAGAACCAGGCAAATGTGTGTGTGTGCGTGTGTGCATTAGAGCCTCAGTAATGTGGCCCAGTGCTCTGATATTGTTGTGCATTTTGACTCTGTAATTAACCTGATGCCTAAAAATGTCGTCTATCTCACTTTATGCAGTATGTTGTGCGTCAGATTAATTATTTCTTAATTCATTGCTTTCAGTTTATTTTCATGCGTGTTGTTTGCATCCTGTCAGACGGAAAGAGTGACAAGCAAATTTGCAGAATATTTTGCTTAATAAATGGCACCAAATGCCATGTTGCTTTTGTGTCTGATAATAGAATAACACCCCCAAAAATAAGGTTACACTTTGACATTAATGGAACATTATAGTGACATTGTGTTATATGGAGCCCTGACTTGGAACTTGAAATGAAAGGCTGCTGTTCAGTATATAGTGAATTTTTTAATTCCTAACTAGTACGTTTACTTCCATCTCTGTAATTTTGACATGGGCAGTACTTTGTTTGCAAGGTGTGATACTTTTCTTTTGCAAATTTGTCCTTTGTCACCATTCATATTTAAAATCAAGAGCAGGTTATTTTGAAGTGATTGCATTTGTGCTTTCAAGGAAATATAATATCAGCTCTGAACTTTGTTCTCCTCTCATATTGGGTGATTTTATCGCTTGTCGTGAACAGAACTGTTGAAGGCTTACCAATGAGACAGAATGCATATCTTACGTAGAATACAGCATCCTGCAGAGTCCTTCCTCAGAGGAGTGTCTGCTTGGGGTCTTCTTCTGTGTTGGAGACGTCCACCTGGGCTAAATGTGGGTTTGGGTGAGGGGAGATCACAGCAGCACAAAGGCAGACAGCAGAGGGTGAAAACTGGGGGAGGTGAGCTTCAGCTGAAGCTCACAGTGCTGGGAATAAAAACCAGCTCCTTCTGCTCACTGCGAACTGTCCTGTCATTGTGGTGAATTTCCATTAAACTGCAGATACACTAAAAACACGGTGGCTCACCATAGTTAAACCACGTCAATTCACTCTAATTATGGTCTTATTCTGGTTCTGAAGTGACAGTCATTAAAAAACCTTATATTCTGAGACTCTTAATTACAACTTTCAGATATTAAATACGTTTATTGTAATTTTTGTTGCACCTTAATTAATATCACAACTGAAAGGAATCCACCTTAAAACACCAACCTAGCTCATATTTAGATTTTTGATTCACTGTGGCTGACAACCAAAGGAAGAAGATTTATCCTCACTTCTTTAAAGAGTGCAGTCCAGTGTAAAGACCCCGTCTAACAATTTATTTGAGAGCCCAAAGCAGAGTCTGGTTCAACACTGTTAATTAAAGGGGATAACACTGTAGACTGTAATGAATAGCACTTATCACGTCACTGTAAGTGCAATCTTTATACGTTATCAGAAATGAGAATTTAATAGCTTATGAAATTCTAGCCACTTATTTCAAAACTCTGAGAGCCCAAAGGACTTAGATTATCAGCACTGACTCCATCGTAAAAATTGGGCACATCTAAAAATTTAAATTCAACCAGAACAGGTTGACACCGTGAGGACTGTCTTATAAGAGTGGATGTGGACTTTTCAGTGGTTTTCTCTTTGTTGGTGTGTTTAATTTTTCTTTTTTGTTATTGCAGCTGAACTTCATCTTGTTTGTCAACATCTTGCGAGTGTTGGCGACAAAGATCCGGGAGACGAACGCAGGGCGATACGACACGCGGAAACAGTACAGGTAGGTGCAGCGATGGGGAGGGGAGCATCGAAGCTTATCCCACACTGTGTTTGGCCAGGGTCGTGCATGTTCACTACTTCAGTAAAGCAGTGAGGAATAAATGTACACAAGTGTTACAGTGATATAATCCCTTTAACAAGATGGAAGTGAGGCGAAACGTTCTGGTGTTTCAGAGCACATCAGCTGCTGAAACAGAACATGCATATCAAACACACATTTTGTTTGGGGGTCAGGCTCCTTCTTACACAAGACCAGTCCCATCTTCCTGTGTGTCTTCATGAGAGCAGCACAGTAATAGATTTCTGGCATGTCAAGAGAGATGCGCACTTTCCTTATACTAAGTAAAATTTTTGATCAGATGCAGCAGGGTACTCTGCACATCTAGAGAGAACTCAAGGGACCTCTGAATAGTCAACAGCACGTGTGTATTTATTGACATGTGCAATATTTCTCACCGGGATGTTATTATAGAAAACATTTCCCTCCAGACCGTCAACACAGCTGAATGCTAACAGCAGCATTGCGCACAGTTTTTCAAACAGTGGGCTGTGTTATAACATGAGTGTTTCCATTTATTTTTTAAAGTGTTATTATTATGATTTCAGCACAGCACTTGAGTGACAGAGACTACTAAGGCATCTCATTTAGCCAATCAAACGGCTTCTACTACTAATAATAAAAATAATAATAAAAACATAAAAATAATAATAGCAATAATAATAATTATTATTATTATCTCCAAACCTTGTGTGCATGACGTGCCCAGCCTTACTTCTCTTTTCCCACCAGGAAGCTGGCCAAGTCCACTCTGGTGCTGGTTCTGGTGTTCGGGGTCCACTACATCGTGTTTGTGGGGATGCCACACACGTTCGCAGGAGTGGGTTGGGAAGTGAGGATGTACTGCGAGCTCTTCTTCAACTCGTTCCAGGTGCTCAAACAAAGAGTGAATGCGCACGGTGGTGCCGTGTACATGCACAGCAGCCATTCTTACCCAGGAGCCTTGACCCCGTTTACATGGTAGTCAGAGAAAGTATATAAAGTGGACTACTGAGAAAATGGAGATGAGAGGCTGTATGCTCTATTGTCGTCATTATCCTGTGAATTGTCTTGGGAAAAAAAGGCTTGAAATACAACTAGTGCTTATCAGTATGAATTAAGATTGAAATGTGGCTTCGTGTGCAAGATTGCACTGTATTTAGTGGCCTGGTGGCTCGATGAGTAGAACATCAGACTGGGCTGCGGCAGTCTCCCAGCTCAAACCCCAGCTCAGCCAGCTGTGTCCTTGGGTACAGCATGTGGCTACTCACTACCCCCATCAGGGCAAATGGTTTAAATGCAGAGAAGTAATTTCCCTCTGGGATTAATAAACTACTATAAACCTTTTTAAAAATCTTCCAAAAGATCACAAATGCTGCCACATTTTTAGCACAGCAAATTAATTTGCCAATAAACACAAACACTCGCTGGGGCCTGAAAACTAAGAGCCACGTTCAGAGACAAGCGATTACAGAATGAGCAAGGTACTGCCAGGCAGTTGTTTGAACTGGAACCTGAATGCATTTCACTGGATCTACTTGTCTTATATTTTACAAATAAACACCATTTTTAATATGTTGCTACACCTATACAGTACAACCATAAGCAAAATACCTCGGCCCATAAAACAAGTAAGCTAACGGATCACACTTGATAAAGGCTTTTCAGTACTGTGCTCTTAAGATGTTTCCCATTTACTAATGGCTGCTTTTGAGGAACGGCAGTGTCTATGAAACAACTTACAAACTTTGCTCTTCAGTACTGGTTCAATAATGTCCTATGTGCTGTTAAACCTTCAGACAGTTTCCAGGGGTTTTCATTTTAAACAGCCTTCCCTTTCATATCCCCTTTCGTAAAATGTAAATCGCACTTCTGAAAGCATTGTCCATGTTGAAGGTGTTCAAGACTCGTTAATAACATAGAAATAAACTCAATGATTTACCTATTTGCTGATACATCCTTACATTCAGTAATTTGCCTCTCCTGTCAAAACAGTCGACTGGTTCATATTACACATTTATACATGAAACTTACTCAAGAAAATGGCACTCTGTCACCAAGCAGTTTTCCATTACAGAACTCTAGAAGACTACTGCTTATTTGATCCAGTAAATTAAAACACGTATGTATATACATTATGTGGGCATCCAGAGCCAGCTCTCACCAATTTGGTGTCCTAGACCTTAAGGCCTTAAGGCCCAGTTCCACCATTAATTGCTGGAATGACGCCCCTGTGGATGGATGGCGCCCCTAGCATTTGCCTACAAGGTGTATGCCCAGGGCCTGCGCTGGGCATAACCGGCAACACAGACCACCAAGACAGGCCACAGACACGTTGCTTTTTTATCAGCTAATGCCAAAAACAGTTATGTTGGAAGGGGAAGATTTAAACATCATAAAATCTCCAGGGCTTATAAACAAATGTGTTTTTGACTCTCGTTCAAAACGAATGTGTAATTGGCCACTGCACTATTCATAAGCATTAAATTATTCACAGGATCCATTTAGAGAATCGTGCCTTACATGTGAAAGTTTAGGGAGAGAAGCACAACTCCTACAGTGTAGGTAGCATCATCAGTCCATGTTGCCGTCCCTTATTACACATGGCAGCTGCTGTGTCTGGGGAGATCTTCAGCATGCGGGGGCAGGGTGGTCACTGTGGAGTCTCACCTCAGCTTCTCCTCTGTTGCAGGGCTTCTTTGTGTCGATAATCTACTGCTACTGCAATGGAGAGGTGAGCAGCATGTTGCCGTCAGGCTGGGAGGGTGGGGGCGGTTCCAGCCGCTTCTTTCATCTGCAAAGCTCATGTTGGTGTCCAAGACGAGGGGCACTGACACATAGGCATCACTCAGCCCACGGCTTAACACGATATGCACAGGCAGCTTAGAGAGTGTATAGCTCAATGCAGCAAGCATTCCTGAGCGCTTACAACCAGAGCTGTTTCGGTGAAATATGCAGCTCTACAGCTGTGAAAAATGCATACGTTCTTTTGAATCACAGTGTTGACTACTGGATAAACTATTCAGTTTTTATATTTTTTATGTTGGACAATATCTTAACTGGCATCTTGTTAGCAGTATATAGAGAACTGGAAAATTAAGTTGCATGTCTGCCATAGCCAGGGGCATGAATAATGACTGTCAAGAAAGAGGAAAGTATATATTAAGACCTTCTGCAATCAGTGTAAAATTCTGCAAACCGGAGCCAACGACCGTCCACTTACAGGTTGATGTAATTTGTCCATCATCCACTCACAATTTATTAACATCACGAATACCATTTTTTAAGACACCATCACACCTCAAATCAACACTGTTTAACATAAAATACAGCAGAAAAGAAGATTGGAGTACCAATGGCTAGGGCCATTTTTAAGCGTAGGTCACCAAGATAACAAATGGAAATAGGCAACAACCAGGCTATAGGACAGACCATCTACTTACAGCACATCTACACTCTACAATAATTGACCAGGGATTAACACAAGAGTAGAGTTGAAATAGGAAAAGAAGGGAAATAGGACACAGGTGGAAACACTGATACAATAACGGGAACACAGCATGGGGAAAACACGGCAAATAAAGATAATATCATCTGGTGGACAAAGTAGGGAAGGACACGTGTAGGGCATGACAGTGGTGAACATCACTGATGTGTGGCAAATGTAACCATCTGTTTTTAATCTGTCAATAAAGGAATTAGCAGTGTGATAGTGTTGAAGAAAAATATGGTTATAGCATATATAAAATCAGCTTTATATAATGTCATCAACATGTACACTGAATGCTCTTAATCCCTGTAAATATAATCAAAATTATATTGACTGAAGTGATTGTGAGCACAAAAAGGCTGATATTTTGTCCAAAAGTAAATGCAAACACAAGGTGTCTGGCATTAATAACTTGTGTCCAAAATGATTTTGGCTAATTTTGTTTTAACTGGGATGGAGAATATAGAGTTATAGGGAAGGTATATGTAAATAACTGCAGACACCAGTGAGGGTCCAAGTGTAAGCAAAGCAAAACGCTTTCCATAAACAAGTCCATGAAATAGACGTCAGAGTCAAATACCAGACTCAGTCCAATGGTGAATGTAGGAGCAGGAGCTGGTAGGCATGCAAGAGCAGGAGCTGATAGGAATGCAAGAGCAGGTAGGCATGCAGGAGCTGATAGGCATGCAAGGCGGGTAGGCATACAGGAGCTGATAAGCATGCAAGAGCAGGTAGGCATGCAGGAGCAGGACCTGATAAGCATGCAAGGTGGGTAGGCATGCAGGAGCAGGAGCTGATAGGCATGCAAGAGCAGGTAGGCATGCAGGAGCTGATAGGCATGCAAGAGCAGGTAGGCATGCAGGAGCTGATAGGCATGCAAGAGCAGGATCTGATAGGCATGCAAGAGCAGGAGCTAATGGGCAAGCCAGAGTTGAGCAGGAACAGATAGGCATACAAAAGCAGGAGCAGGAGTGGAGCAGGAGCAGATACGCATTCAGGAGTGGAGAATGAGTTGGTAGGCATGCAAGAACAGGAGCAGATAGGCACACAGGAGCAGAGCAGGAGCTAGTAGGTATGTAAGAGCAGTTAGGCATGCAAGAGCAGGAACAGTTAGGCATCCATTCAGTGTAACATTGTAAAATTGTGTGCCCCCATTGTTAGCTTGCATTGTTAAATTAAATCTGGGAAATATCCAGCTTGTACAATAAGTGAAAATATTGAATTGCTCTGAATTGTGAATATGTCAAAAAATCTAATTGTTCTGCATAATGTAATAAAAAATTGACAGCTATAGGCAATCCATTTTCTGTTGTGTCCTTAAGCCTTTTAAGATTCTAAGAAAGCATTTTTAAATCAGAAAATGTAATGAGAAGACAATGGTCAATATCTGTTTCTCATTGACATTTACCACATACACCAGATGCAGTAGAACATCCAGGTACAGACTGAGTAAACAAACTGATCAGACATTTTGATCAGCTGTGTATAGATTGAGATATACAGACTTCAGCTATCAAACCAAAAAATAAAATCTATTTTCTAATCATTCCTGGATGATAATGTGCCTCTAATACATCAGCACAATATCTTACCCATCATTTTTTTTCAAAGCTCTTTCACATTAAATGCATTTGCACATCTGGTAATTAACCATTTTGCCCATGTGTTTTGAGTAGTAACACTAAAACAACTAAGCAGGTCATTCACTTGAAAGTTTATCTTGTTAGTCACCTCTGTGACCCTGTACTTGGGCTTTTGCTGTGAGATGAGCAGTCTTCCCTGATAACACGTGCTCTCGGGCACAGGTCCAGACGGAACTCAAAAAGACATGGACGCGGTGGAACTTAGCCTTCGACTGGAAGGGTCCTGCAGCGTGTACCGGGTGCAGCTACCGCTACGGCTCGGTGCTCACCAACCTGAGCCAGAGCACAGTCAGTCAATCGCAGCTGGCCACCACATCCCGCACCACCGCGCTCTTCTCCAGCCGTGTGTACCGGAGTCGTGGGGCCCGTGCCACCATGAGCCACTCCGCCCTGCCAGGCTACGTGCTCAGCGGCTCAGATGCCGACAGCCTGCCGGCCTCCGTCCCCGAGGGGCAGGAGGACAGCGCAGGCCGCGTGGATGACATCTCACTGAAGGAGGCACCCCCGGGCACCCCTGGGCATCTCCCTGGGCAACAATGATGGAGAGATGCTGTAGTGCCACCCGAATACACACACACATTAAAATTTATGTACACACACAGGCATGCACACATGTATGTGTGCACGCACATCTATACACATGTGCACATACGAAAAAGCGCTCGCGCGCACACACACACAAACACAGATGCACATATTCATGCACACAAACACACATATAGATGTACCTATGTAAAAACATACATAAGAACACTTTAATGTGCATAGATACAAATATACACGAGCACCCACTTCCTCACACACAGACCACCGTTTGCACACTTTAATGTGCATAGATACAAATATACACGAGCACCCACTTCCTCACACACAGACCACCGTTTGCACACTTTAATGTGCATAGATACAAATATACACGAGCACCCACTTCCTCACACACAGACCACCATTTGCAAAAATACACAAAACACACACACATCTACACAGACCAACACACACATACTTCCAAGGGTCTGCTGTCATTGCCAGAAACATGTAAGGATTTGAACGGTAAAAAGTATCAGTTGAAGAGGATGCTTTTACAGCAGTCCCCTGAAACAAAATTCCCAGATTTCACTTGTAGAAACAATTCCAAGTATCATCATTGTTAAAAATATCTCAGCTTCACGTATTTTTTCCAGTGCTAAAAATGTAACCGCTGGACTCAAATGTTGTAATTTCCATCCATCTAACTGGCTCAGTGATGAGCTACAGATTATAAGACCTTGAAGTCTTTTGCTAAAGTCCAGTTTAAAAACAAATGACAGCCATATCTACTTTGATAGACTAAGTATAAAATTTATGATAAATCAAATATAAAATGTATTTTAAATCAAGTTTAAAATGTATGCTAAACTTAATTCTTTGCGGAAAGACGTTTCGCGTTTCTGAAAACGACTTCTCAAGATCACCTGAAAAGACAATTTTGAAGTGTATGTTTTTATATGAAAATATTAAGCCTTATATTCTAACAGCACACTTATGTTGTTGTTTGTTGTGGTGTAATTCAGTGTGAAATGTCTTCAGTAAAAACTATTATATTTTGCTAAATTGATTCTGCCACTGTGCGTGCAAGAATTAACAAATCCCAACTAATTACCTCCATCTTTAAGTACGTGCATTTGGAGTTTCAAATGGTACATATAATTCCCAAACAAGTATGACAGAAGTTAAAGGTTTACACAGTTTTATCAAGTGGCTGATCCAAAGCAAAACAACAGTCTTGAGTCCAGTAAAGGCTGGGCTACACTAAGGTGTACTATAGCTAGTTTAATGTGGGTTTATAATAAAATATTAATTATAAATATATACAGACCTAAATGGGATGTCACTTCCAAATGTCATAGTACAGGTGTTCACAGTCTGGTTTGTGATTTAATTTTATTTTGTTCGATTCCCATCTTGGGTCTGTGTGCGTTTTTTCCAGGTTCTCCTGGTTTCCTCCCACACTCCAAAGACATGCGAGTTAGGTTGATTGGTGTCTTCATATTGATTTGCCTGCTGTGTGTGTGTGTGTGTGTGTGTGTGTGTGTGTGTGTGTGTGCCCTGCAGTGGGTTGGCACCCCACCCTGGGTGTCCCTTGCCCTGCACCCTATGTCACCCTATGTCTCCTGGGATGGGGTCCAGGCTTTCCGTGACCCTTAACAGGAGCAAGCGGTATAGAAGATGAATGCATGGTTTCCTTTTAACTCCTATTTTATGTATTTAAAAAAGCTACCATGAGAAGGGGGCCATAAGGGGGCACACAAAAGGCTAAGACCCCCTCTATTAGAGTAACATCCATTTTTTCACCATTTTTGGATGGTAAGGCACCCCTAGTTAAATCGTATCCATCGTTCTCCACATTAATTGCTTAAAGATATTAAGTGCATTTACACTTCAAGCATGTTTGCTAATTACTAATTTTGTCTGTGTGTTTTCAGTATTGGCATTTGAATGGATGACAGAGAGGAGGTCTTTAAAGGGTACAGTACAGTGTTCCATTAGCATACATGAGAGGTTTTTTTTGCTGCTACTTACATGTCCTTTTATTTGCTTGCATATCCTGAACATTTGCCTGAAGAGGAGGCTGACTGCTATCTCACTGAAATAGTGAAACTGCATACCAGGTCTTCAAACATGATGAACTGTGTCAGTACATGAGAAGTCCTGCTGTAGACACCAGGAAAATTGAAAGTCAATACCGAGTGAATAAATAATTTCTTGTGTTTCGGTAGACTGGCACGTTCTTTAGTTATTTGACTCTTTATGTATTGAAGGATGAAATCATTACACTCCATGTTATATTGCCTTGAAAATAAAAATTCTTGATATACCATTGATCTCTGACAGGTTTTATTTTCATGGTAGTGGCTTGTATAATGACACATATTTTAAACTTTTTCATTGCAAATAGGTCATGGATGCTTGCATGGGGAAAACTACAAAAGGTTTTTTAGTTCTCTGTGGCATAGTAAGGAAACCCACTGCTCCATTAGTGACGTATTCTCAGTGTTGTTGCATGACCACCTTTTGAATACGAAAAAATAAATTCTGTTCAGATGCTTCGTTGATGTCAATGTCGTTAGATCGCACTGAAAGGGAACTCAAGACACTTCAAAAAGACTCAAGTCATTTGGTCCCAAATCTGACCAGAGGTGTTAAACGTTTACATGAACCAGTCTGACACTCAAAACAGACCACTTATGTAAAACACATTATCTTGAGGACATACTTCAATGTTACGGTGGTCAGAGCTGTTTTGCATACGTATATATTTTGGTCCCAAAGTTTTAGTGACGTGAAAAGGGGAGCTTGAAAGTACACATGAGGTTCAACACACTTAGATCTGAGGATAGAAAGCCAGGCATATTTGTATTCACATGTGGTCTATTCACAGAGGCTCTGCACTACTGAAAAGGGAAACTGGTTAACAGTTGTCTCAGTACTAGACAGAGGCTGGAGGGGCATTTCCTTTTTCTTCCTTAAGCACTAAGCTATAAATACTAATATATTGGTAGCCACCACAAAGGTACTTCATCAGGCTACAAACCATTAAAGGAAATACACACACTTTAAACCCATCCCTTTCTCTCAACTGCATTAATTTCAGTTCAAGATTTCAACACAAGTGGAGTATAGAAAAAGTACAGAGCTTTGAATTCAGAAGTAAACATGTCCTGGTATGATCCCTCCAACATAAGATATATTGGGAAACTGAACCCAAACTGGGATAAATGCCTCTGGTTGGGTCCATATGAGTGCAGGACCAGAGGTGTGAAGCAGCGATGGCAATTGTGCATGCTGGTTTTGTTTGTCACACACACTTAAATAGTTAAATAGTGTAGGCCTGACTGGTCTACTACAGTACTCGCCTAGACGTTTTAAAAGTACTTGAGTTTCAATGACATACCAAGAGTATGTCTTCTATTTACATCTGTCACTGATTTCAAAATTAAGACAAAGAGTTGCTCGTGACATGAGATACATCCATCCATCCATTATCTTAACCGCTTATTCCTGGTGAGGGTTACGGGGAAACCTGGAGCCCATCCCAGAGCACAGAGCAGGGGACGCCCACCCACACAACAGGCAATTTGGACAAAACCCACCAAGCACAGGGAGAACACGCAAACTCCACGCACACAGATCCAAGGCGGAAATTGAACCCCAGGCCTGGCGGTGCACGGCGACAGTGCTAACCACCACACCACCATGCCGCCTCTATGTGATATACAATATGATGTAAATATAATTCTGATTAAACTAGAGCATATTATAACACTTTCCAGACTGATGGGTTTTTTACTCTCGTTTTTAGTGTCTGTGTATATGGAGTAAAATAAGAAATTTCTATAATAACTATAATTTGACCTTACTTTACCCTGTTTGTCCTGTCTACACTGTAGCATCTCCAGGGGTTATTTTTTTTATCTTAAAATAGAACCACACACTGCAGTAAAGAGATATAAAAGAAGGTCTGAGTTTTTCATCTGAGGTTTTAAGAAAAAATATATAAAAATTAAAATGCCAGGACCAGTAACAAGCACTTTAATGACTGACACAGGTTGAAGCATATAATGACTTTTGCAGTAGTACCGAGGGTCTTCATTTTAGCTAAGGTTTTAAATACCCTCTTGACATTTTCATGCTACTCCTAAGTGTTCCTCAGGAGATTAAAAGGAAAAACCTCAAATTTCAGGCTCAAATTATTTCATTTTAAATTATTTTTTAAAATACTGGAATATAAAAAAAAAGTTTTTATTTTCAGAGACGTGGCTCCAACATTTGCATTGGAAGATACATGTTTTCCTTTCCAATTTATTAGCATCACAGAGATCATGAGGACACTCAGCAGTCAGTCACACTCTGGAGAGCTGCCACCAACGAACGCCAGGCCACTGAGTCCAAGACGGTGCTCTTGTGTGGCACGCAATAGTCACTCAGCATCAGCGCCAAAGCCCTTTCAAAATCCATTTAGAGGCAAGGGAACAGCCAGAGGCTCTGGAAGACATTGCTGAGAAAACATCTCTCATTCATTCACATTTTTCCCACTTGCCCCTGAAAAAGCGAGCGACTTTTCAGCGTTAGTTACTGCTGGGTATGATGGGTGCCCACATGGTGGACCCTGTCAGGTTCACACCTGTTGTGCGGATGTGTCGCCGTTCTGCTACCAACATGCCCTCATGGCAGGTTCAGTGAGAGCAACTCAGTATCCCAAATGCAGGTTGTCTGTTTACAAGCTTAAGCAGGAAGTCAGTAGCTTGCTGGGTAGACAGTTGCCTCACGCTTCCAGTGCTATGGGTTTGAATCTGGCAATTGGCACTGTACTTAAACGTGCATGCTTTCTTTGTGTGTGCTTATTCTGTTTTGCTGTTTCACATGGGTCAGATAGGTTACAAACTTGGACACCATGTTTCCTTAATTTCAGCTCCCCTGTGTCTCTCGTCTTGATAGGAGGACAAATGAAAAAACTTAAGGAAGCATGGTAAAGCCATATTAATTAAATCGAGGAAAAGCAGGGTTACTAGCAAAACTATAAGCATAAATTTTACTTGAGGGAAGATTCACTTTGAATTCTGCTCAGAATGATACACCAAACGCCACACACACTAGCGCAGTGCAGTACTATGCAAAATGCCTGCCTCTAAGATATCTGAAGTTCAACAAAGAAAGAGACAGCATGTGTTTAAGGGAAGCTGTGAAAATATCACTAAATCTTTGAACTTGATCAGATAAAGGGGCCTTTAATTGTATTCCGACTGCCAGACCAAAAAAAATTAAAAAATCACCCCAACAGCCTTAAAGTTATGAAAGACTTAAGGTGAGTAGTTGCAGCTAATTTTTATGTTAAGCAAATAAAAAACCCAAAAATCCCCTGTTGGGAGTGTGTCATTATTATAACAAGCCGTGCAGTGGAATCCGAGCGATGTCGCCGTTTGCGTGACGTCAGCGTGCGTGCTGCGATGAAAGGTTTATAATTGGCACTGTCTTTCCGCAAGCTTTTAATGCAACTGCCAGTGAACGCCTCGCTAATCGCCCGTGCTTTGCGATCGTAAACTCATGCTCGCTTGCACAGACTGGACCCCCTGGAAAGCTCATCGGCAGACAGGTATATGCAGGTTTGAGACCAGCAGGGGGTACTTAGCACCATAGGGGGTGCCCAATCATTTAGCATTTTAAAGAACGGAAAGACAATTTGCTGCACTGTACCTTATGTTATGACTCACTGTTCTCAAGTGGCATTAAAGTCAAAAACAATATTCCACTATTTGCAGGTGTTTTCGTTTCTCTGCGGACACTTCAGTTTATGATGATGTTGTTATTTGTCTGTATGATGCAATAAAGGAACAAAGTCTTGCTGTAACATGCTTACACTAGTGGCAGATTTCTGAAAAACAATTTTTGTGGTTGAGGAATCTTTCTTCTCATAGCTTGATGAGTGCTACAGAGAGCTCTGAATAGGGAAACCTTAATTATAACCACCCTGTATTTAAGGGAGGAGCTTGAGACGGCTTGTCGTCATACCACCATACAACAGCTTGCTAATTGGGTTATGTTTGTATTTTAGATGTCATTTAGCACAGAAACAGAGCTTGTATAAAATACATTATTGCCCCTACACCTTATAAACAACACTCCAAGAGTCCATATTTTTAAAAGGCTAATACTGAATCATGAATTGAAATTTATTGTTGTCTGTCCAAGGCCTGAACTGAGGGCATGTGCTGATCCAGCTCATACAAGGTAAGCATCTGTACTTCACACAAAATCTTTAAACTGGTCACTAGGCAACTATCAACATTTTCTGTAAATACTTTTAGTCTGTTATACAGGAAATATGCAGTCATGGAAGAGTCTGCATGTGCTGAGATATTTCAAGGTCAGCGTCCATTTAATGGTGGTGTATGGGTGTATGAGGCACAGGACAGTTGCAGTAACATTTGAGCTAGGATGGAGAATGTGAATCTGATGTTAGTTCGTGTTTTGAGGACTTCATCATCACTGTCCACATCCCACAATCAACTGAAGTCACATCTGTTTTGGGAGCACCTTATTACTTAAAACCTGAAATCTTTTCATCTATGCTTCCATTCACTCCATTGTTGCTAGGCTGTTTGTTTGTACATGTTTTTCTAGTTAATTCAAGACTTACATTTTATATATTTACGCTTTCCCTTTAATTGAATGACTTTTGAGACAATTGCTTGACTTAATCGTGTGCACTTTGATGATAGGACAGCACTTACTGTTAGTTAGACTCTCTGATACAGTTTGACCTCGTTTGTGACATGCACGTGTACTATTATTCACTGTAAGTCACTTTGGACAAAGGCGTCTGCTAAATGAATAAAATGTGTTTTATCATAGAAGAGCAGAGAGGAGGCAATTATTTCTCCTTTCAGCTCACCATGACACGTGCAGAGTATACGGGCCTGGAATTAGCAGCCAATTAGACACACAGAAGATTAGTGCCAGAACAATGGGAGGCTGGTCCATGGCCAGCCCTGCATTGCAATATCAATTAATATCCAACCTCGTGCTTATTTATTCATAACCTAACAGAAGCTCATTAACCCCAGACTAAACATTTGAATAAAAGTGAGGTAAGTGGATTTTAGGCGACATTTGGAGTAAAAGCAACAAGCGTCATTTTCAGAAATAGTTGAGGATAATGTGTTTTTTTTTTCTGAGCTCCTACCTTTTTAAGTGCTTCATCCAGCACCTCTGCTGAAGAGGTGGATCTATCAGCCTAGCACAGCTCTGACCTCCTCCTCCTCCTCATCATCATCTTCTTCCATGGTGCAGCACATAGAGGAGGAGGGACACGTTGGCGTGGGAGTGACGAAAGTGGTGACTCTTTTCACATTGGAGACATCCATGAACATTGTGCGATCCGCACTTTCACCCCTGGCCTATTGCCACTTGCCACAGCAGCCACTGCCTGGAAACCTACAGAGAGAACAGGAGAAAAACACATTCTGGCCCTAGTCACCCTCAGGCATGCCCACGCGTGTTCTCAGGTGCCATGTGACCATCTACAGCTCGTGTGGCTTGTCTTAGTCATGCAAATCTCCTCCTTGCACCATGCCACTTTCCGTCATGTTTCTCTCCATCACCATCTGGCCTCATTGCGTGAACGTTCCTGTAAACACCAGCTCTGTCCCTCCTCATCACAGATCATCTGCTGTTCTAGGGCACCAATGCTCAAGCTTTCCTGGTACATTGTGACGGTGTTGACCCCTGGGTCAGCACGAGAGTTAAGGCGTTCGGCTGGGTGCCAATTAATACAGGCAGTTCTGGTCATTTCATGTTTCTGCTAAAGATGGCTGCTGTGAATGCTGTGAATGTTAATACTGAAGGGAGGATGCAGTTATATCCATGCCCCCGATCTCCCCTCACATCTCTCATGCGATGCAGCGAACAGGACCTCCTTTAGGGTTAGCCAGCATGCTCTCATGAAGATTCAGTAATAAATAGGATTCTCATGTGAAATAAAAACCAAGATGGCCATATGGGTCGGATAGTTGGATTTTTGTGAATTATCTAGATTTATTTTTCTATGTTATATATTAATAGGATTCTCAATTTGGTTTACAAGACGGACTTGAAATTGCATTCGATCACCACAAAAATACGGCATAAAACATATATGTGTATCGTCACCTTATACTGCATCCTTGGACACATAGTAGGTAGACTATAACAATAATGTTACTGATATCTATTAAAGTTATACAAATCACTATAATTATTTGTTTTCTTTATGTAAATTTATGTATTTATGTTTTCTTATGGCCCACATACTAATACCTTTCCATTTCTACATTATAATTGATCCAAAATTGGTCATTTGTTCAAGAGATAAGTAATTCCCAGGTAATTCTCTCACACCTTTCCTACTGTTATCTGTGTTGTGGTTTTCAGGTGTCTTTACATAATATCTCTTACGACATATTTGGGGCATCACTGTTAATGATTGATAAGAGGTGCATTTTGTGGTTTTGCTTTGCTGTGTGTTTGATGTGTACTGAACATGGTCCGTAGAGGATCCAGGTACATTCATTATCGATGAACGTGCTTCAAACTCAGGTTAAAAAATTATGGATTTCTTTTCATTATCACCAAAGCACTTGAAACAGAGGTCTTGCTTATGACATTTTTTGCAATGTTTTCTAAATGCCTTATTTGAATGGGATATTGAAATGATTACAGGATTCAGGAGCAGAGCTCAATTTGGGACTGAATAAAGAAAAAAATAATAAGAAAAAGATCAGAAAATCCAATACTGAAGCTACATTTAAAAACAAACTCAAAGGAAGAGGGGACTTGGCTCAGGCAGGCAGAAGGGTGGGCAGACGTGAAAATGGCGATGTTAGCAAACCTCTCATTCTGCAATTCAGAGAGGCAGGATGTACCAAATGAACAAAACTATGGTAGACAAGTGAAAAGGGTAACCTGATCACTAATTGTGTAATTGGAAAAAAAATTAGCAGGTTTGGCAGGTGAGAGCAGTGCTATTGTGATGATCCTTTATGCTCCTGGAGTAACTTCATTTTGACTTATTCTTATAGCCTTTTGTTGTTTTCTGCTGGTATCTCATTATTCCATAATCAAACTGTCACAGCTTTGCACTTGGATTCACCCTAATTTGTTTCACACTGACGACTTGTTAAATTTTCCTTTTGTCTACTTTTTAAATTAATCTTACCATTCCTCTTACCATCGTATGCCCAGCATTGACATCATAATCGCCCCCTATCACAGACATGATTTTGTCTCATTTCAACACAGTGGGTGCCATATTCAAAACAGTGACATTTTTCCATCCCCACGGTAATGAAAGTTTATATGAAAGTTGACAAACCACTGTCAGCTTTTGAAATGGTGAAAATTTGTGATGGAAAAAGTTACATCATGATTGAAATGTAACATTTCTGATTTCTGATTGAAATGTAACATAGTTAGCTGCTTGAAACAAATATGAATAACATACAGTACAAAGGAAATGATTTACCAGACTGAGGGCAAAAAACTAGTTCTGTAATATGATGCTAATTCAAATGGGTTTATTTTATGTATGATACATTACTTGCTAAGAAATGTATTTTTTAAATATATTGCATATTCTAACCACCTGTCATTGTATGAAATGTGATATTGTATCCCAAATAGCAAAATGACATGTAAAATAAGTAATTTACATTGACATGTATGCTCAGAAAATATCAGCAAACATAACTGCACTTTTTTTTTTCTTACACCAGTCAAAAGATCTCTCCGGAGTGAATTCACTATTTAGGTATTCATTTCTCATCATACCAGCAAAATTTTAACCACACTAAGTTTATTTATAGTAGTAACTTTAATACAATAATAATTCAAATACAATAATATAATTTTAAAAAACACTTAGAAATAATATTTTATAATACAATAAATGCTGTGGTGGGTTGGCGCACCGACCTGCGCCCTATGTGCTCTGGGATGGGCTCCAGGCTTCCCCGCGACCCTCCCCAGGAATAAGCAGTTAGGATAATGGATGGATGGATGGAATACAATAAATGGATTTTTGGAACTTTTTTTGTAAACCCAGCACAATGGGCTGTCTTGTCCCTGTTTAAGGACCAAGTGGCTGTGCTTGGTAACAAATAATTTAACGTGGCCCTTTGATACTCCAAATGGCTAAAATCAGTTTTAAAATTTTATTATTTTTTTTTATTTTTGAAAGAAAGAGTGATCTAAAAACTGTGCACTAAAGGGCACGCGCCATGAAAACACCCGACACCCAGATGCATACTCAAACAAAAGTGCTTCACTTACCTTTCCAGATAAAACATCGTCACCTTAAGAAAACAGCGGTACCAACAGCTTGAAAAGGCCTTTATCCCTCTCCTTTGCCACATGGTAGCTCCACTGAATGACGTCCTGCTCCATCCTAATAGTTAGATCAGTACATACCTTTTGATATAAACCCCAGGTGTTCAAGTCTGTCCCTCTATGGATGTGTGTCATCGTCGCTTTCCAGAAATCGTCACAGTAATTCTTCTTAATTTACAGTTTTCCTGACAAAGTTTTTGAATAAAGAAATTCAGTACTATCGGTTGTCGTGTTGTCTTTATATATTACACAGAAGATAACAAACTAGGATGTCATGCCCTTTTTCATTCAAACCTCCAGTGCTCCTGCTTTATTTTAACGTTATTTAAATTTATATTGTTTATTAGGATGTTTTTTCGGCATCTTAAATATACGGTAGTTTGTATTTGTAGGTGATGTAATTTATGCTTAGTCCTTTTTCATCTGTAATGTTGCAGCAATCCGATGACGGATCATGGGCTGTTGGTGGCGCACACGTGGTTTTTTTTTTTTTTCTAAGTGGATTCGAAAGAAATACACGTGGTGGTACTTTTATGTCATAATGGCGCGGGCGTGCTTCCGTTTTAACTGATTTCGGAAAAAAATTACACGTTATTGTACATCTGCCGACTTGTGAAGGGGGGTAGACAGGGAGGTGGTTAAGTTGGGAGGGACTAGTTAGGTTGGTGGTTAGATAAGGAAGTGGTGAGAAGGGGAGGGAAATGTTTAGGTGGGGGAGGTAGGCAGGAAGGTGGTAGGAATAATTGCAATTTATTACACATTAAATGTTTTCCTCTGTAGTTCAATTCAATTCGATTTATTTTTATATAGCGCCTTTCGCAACAGCGTGCCTCAAAGCGCTTTGCATAGAAAATTGCAGAAATCAAATAATTAATACAAATGAATGAAGCCACGTTACCAATATTTGATCCTGTGACCTTTTTAGTTACACAGGGTGTAATAAAGGACTGTTGGTTCATACACTGATATATGTTGAAGTAACATTAATGCTGATCTGGAAGTTTAGTCATGTCAACTGGACTTCTTTCTCCTTCCAGATAACCTCACCTGGACGACTGAGAATCTTCATAGACATTAATGCTGATGGGTGTACAGTCTGCGATTAGTGTAAAATGTTATACAGTTATTGATCTTATACTGAAGGTTGGTAACCTGCGTGAAGCTGGCCCCCTACCCCACGCAAATCTCCGCGAAAATAGTCCCATTCGTTTGTGCCGGTTTGTGCCGTAAAAATTTTCGTTTGTGCTAC
>JABJVR010001148.1:0-57045 GCA_025773905.1 Chitala chitala
GCGCCTCCCGGGGCGTTTGTTTCGTTGTTCCCCGTTTGCCCCCCCCCCCCCCCCCCCACCCTCCTCCCCCCGGGCGTCCCGGGGGCGGGGGGCGGGGGCGGGGCCGGCCCCCCCCCCCCCCCCCCCCCCGTGCGGACCGAAGCCAACCCAATAAAGGGGAATCCCACAGTGATGGTCTGAATCCCTCCCATCACACATACATGCACAAAATTACAAAAACATACACAACACATGCCTCTTAACAAAACTTTTACACGCCAAAGCTTTCAGTTGTTTATTGGAAAAAAAACAAAGAAAAAAAAATTACTTTAATAAATACTAACAAATTCAGCGCAGTTGTCCCATCACATTCAAGAGCGTCCTGACGGGAAACATCACAGCCTGGTTTGGGAACAGCACATTGCAGGACAGATAGACTCTCCAGAGACTTGTGCAATCAGCTGAGCGCATCATCTACTCTGAGCTCCCTGACCTGCAGTCTGTCTACAGCAAGCGGTGCTGGAACAGGGACAAGAAGATAGTGAAGGACCTCAGCCATCTGAACAGTGGACTCTTATCTCTGGTGCAGTCAGGGAAGCGCTGTCGCTCCCTAAAGGCCAACACACAGAGAATGAGGAGGACACCATTCGAGCTCATAACCAGAACACTAAGGACTACAAATTGTCTTGCCTACACAGCACACGCACACACACATACACACACCATCCATTCTTTCTAACACTAAAATTATGATGTAGCACATCTCATACATAACTGCAAATTTCAAGTTTGCACATTTCAGGTTTTCACTTTTCATTTGTACACAGTCCTATTTTTTACCTTGTACTCTAGACCATGGACAGTAACACTGCTACTGACACATCCACAGCATGTCATACTCCTGGTTTCAAATGCTGCATATTACATTTTCACTATGCTATATTTTTCTAATTTTACTTTTGCATTTCAATTTTTTACCACTAAGATTTTTTATTTTTTTTTTGCTTCAATTATTTAAATTCTCACATTTCTATTTTCGTGTTTTTTAGGTTGTTAACCGGAGTGTTTTGAACCAGGGTTATATATTGACTTGTAATGATATGTAGCAGATGGGATTAGCCTGTACAGCCAAGGACCAACATTTTTTTTAACACGATTCTACTTTGATTGTGCGATGTAATTCTTTTCTAGGTTACGGGTACAGCCCTGTAAGCATTTCATTGCATGTCATACTGTGTATGGTTATGTACGTGATGTGACAAAATTGTAATTTTCTAAAGGTTCTACTTTTTGTGTCATCAGGCTTCTTAATGTTAGGACCACCTTCAGAGGCACTGGGAGCACTACAGACCCATTATTAAAAGTGCAAAATTAACTTTTAAAAGTTGCTGGGAGAAATCTGAGATTCCATTGTCAAAAAGACAGCTAACATGCGAGTGAGGCGGGTTGCTGTGACAAAGATACTTTCAATATTAAAGATATAGTATGCACTTATACTGACAATTAAATAACACTAATATTTATATATTATTGTATTTGATATTAATAATTTTAGTATTTTTTATATATTTTGGCTTATACATGGTTTGCAAGTTTCTGTGATCTTTTGGCAGGCTCCAAGTAATATTCCAATTTAATTGTTCACAACCAATTCGCGAACAGCAAAAAAACTGCAAATGTCAAATTTACAAATATGGAGGCAAATTTGCAATTGTGGACTGTGATAGTACAATAGTGACATTTTTATTTTCAGTATGTTTAAGGCATTGGAAATGGTGGTCAAATTACAGCTGAACTGAGAAAATGAATTTTTGTAATTTTTTTTAAATCGCACATTCATCTTGAGTTACATGATATCCAGGAACCATCGTCCATCTATACTTTTAAATCTTCCACTTACATATTTATAAGCTGATATTCAAACTCTACAGCAATCAATTTAACATCTTGATTTACAAATGGTCTTGGTTTACAATACACAATTCAAATGGGAATTCTTGAGTTCTCCCAGGTGAGAGGTCTCTCTCTTGGATATCGCTTACAGCTGTGTCAGCAGTTAGGCTTCTTCTCTATTTGAGAAATAGTTTTCCAAAGGTTCCTTGATTAAATTATTTGGTTTTCAGACACATACAGTAAAAAATCATTATTAGTAGGCATATTTTGAATTGTAATGATAATGCATGGGATTGTAAGTTTCCACTAACTATGGTCTTACAGCTTGCCACTTCTAAATGCACATGTCCAGGTGTGATGGCAGTTTTGTGTACTTTACTCAGCATCCCTTTGTTAGTTTTAAATTATAATTCTACTCACACCCCAGGCTGAGTGTTTTACAGCATCTGATCTGCAGTGTTATGTAAAAAGGGAATAAATGGTTATAAATGGTCTTGAGAATGGTCTAAGATGGCACACACTGTTGACCAGTACAAGTTGGGTTTCTCACTAAAAACTCTGATTAACTTAATGCTGAACACTTGGGAAAATGGCACTGGAGCATGCAACCAATTTCTGGTGTAACCACTTTTCCGGACTTTCAGGTCCTTTGTGGGAATACGTGTGGCACTTCTGTGCGCCCAGAACAAGCCTCTGATCCACAACTAGAGTGAAGACCCCACAGTGTGTCCGTTACCCACAATGCCTCAAACCCCTGTCTCCATACACTCACAGCAACATGGTGTCTTTAGACATGTCGTGCAGCCAGCTGAAAGAAAGGTGCAAATCATGTCAGGTGTAAAAACAAAACCAAAAACAAGAGTGAGTCTTCAGGGAAACAGACTGACTTATCATAAAGGATGACCTATAACACTGTGTCTCTTCAACACATCTATCCTCTTGCTTAATTAATGCACATCAGTGTGCAAATATGCCAGTCATGTCTGAGACCCTCACTCCTTGGACCAGTGTCACAGGCCCCCGGTGGCTCCTTTAGCATGCAGTCCTTTGATTTCATTCTGTAGTCAATGCAGCTCTCTAGTGAGAAAGCGTGCCATTGACAATGCTTTGAGACCTTTGTGTATCGTCACAGTTTTCAGTTCTTTTCATTAATAAAGCAATTAATTTGCATAAAACTAGAAAATCAAATACTGGTAATATTTAAAAGAGCAGAATAGAGAATATGTAACAGTAAAAAAAAATTATAAAAAAATAAACCATTAGGTAAGCCTCCCATACATTGTATGTAATTCTTTTTTCAAAAATGTAACACAAATTTATGCATAATTTTTGTATAACACTGGAAAATAAACATAAACAAGGTTTCTGTTTCTGAATACATAGTCTGTCTTGTGATGAAATAGTGTACACCAGCAGAGTGTTGATTCATCTGTGAGGATGAGTATTATTCATCTTGGGCTGGCATTGGACGGTGGGGCTTCTGAATCTAACAACGCTTTTGCTTTATCATATGTTTGCTGGACCCAATTTCCAAGCCTAGGAGGGGATAACTTTCTCTGTTTCTAACAAAGCTGGAGGATTTTTGACAGTGAGGCCTTGCAAACCATTACAATATGGCAAGAATGACGTGTCTCCGGAGACCACAAATCTACTGCAGCAAGACTTGCTGTTCTTGGCATTAGTTGCCAATGGATACAAATGTATCTGTATTTTATCACCTTCAATAAAATTGTCACTGAGTGTAATTTTTCTTTATACATTTATTGGAATATGATATTACTCCATGAACTCACAAATAAAAAAATAAAAAAATCAGCTGAATGTCTGTGTTTCAGTCATTTACATGTGGGGGAGCAGAGTTGCGGCTACAAGCTATACATGACAGAATGTACTTAAACAAGACTGCAATACCAGACAATATAAACAGCATAACAAGAACACAGTCCAGAGGAATGGTCCATGTTGGTTCTGATGTTGGTTCATTTTGATACGTATTTATGGTGCAATTTGCCAAACGCTCTACACCATCCATAAGACAAAATATGAATAATATAAAATGCAAATATATGAATAAACCCATGTTTTTCCTATTCCACTGCGTGTCTTCCTTAACCTCTTTCTCATTCTCTCTCTCCCTCTCTCTGCCTCTCACCCTCTGTCTCTCTTTCTCTCTCTCTCCCCTCCCTCCCTCTGTCTTTTCCTCTCTCTCTGCCTCTCCTTCTCTCTCTCTCTCTCTCTCTCTCTCTCTCTCTCTCTCTCTCTCTCTCTCTCTCTCTTTCCCTCTCTCTCACTATCCCCAGCTAGGTTTCATGACTGCAGATGCCAGACTCTGCGTCCTGAGCTGAACTTTTCTTCACACCAGACCTCAGAGCAAGAAGCAGAGAGGGGGAGAAGGGGAGGAGGGGCGGTTGGGGTGGAGGGGGGAGTTCAGCTCACAGCCCTTAATCAGCGCACTGTCCACAAGCGCGCCAGCAGGCTTGTTTGTCCAGAGAGGAGCCCATGGGGACGAAGCTAAATGGGGCCTCCGAATTATACTTGGGGATGCGGGGGGAAGCAGAGTCGCTGTTCAGAGGCAAAGTATTTGCTGTGTGTGCTGAAAATGGTTTAACAAAAAATCACTTGGATATTCCAGTGTTTTAGAATTCCTTTGCTATTTTTGAGCTTTCATTTCTACTAGAGGTCAAATATACAAAAAAACAAATAAAGCAGCTAGGATGATGTGCAGTACAGCTGTTCCTTTAAATGCAAACGATCTGGAAATCGCAAAAATCTAACAGGTGAAGACCTCAGTGTGTGGCACGCGAACACAAAAATGTCTCAATGGAGAGCAATGTGCAATTGCCCTAAAGTCTGTGGTTAGTCTTTGCAAACGAATAATGAAAGTCTGCTCATCAATAGTTTGTTTTAAAATAAAAAGGTTTTAAAAACTGCTGCTTTAAGCATTAAACAGAAACAGAGAAATTGTTTGTGAGAACATGTTGTTTCCTCGTCACACTTTTGAAGGTGTCCATTTAGTTCTGAATGGCATCACAGAGTACTTTTCTCCTGACTGACACCCTGCCAGACACATCCAGTAAATGATCACAAGCCATGAAGTAATCAGCATTCTTAAGAAGTAACAGATGATCACAAACGAAATGCTACTGATAGAGGAGCCAGTGAGAAGGGGCATCTTGCTGTAACTGTTCTTGCACTACAAACCACCATTAGAACAAGATGTTACATTCTTTTACGGTTCCAGAATTATTAGCTACCCGCACCCCCTTTTATGAGTTGATTCTACTAAAAGAACCCATTTATCAACATATTTGTTTTTACACGGCTTTTCCCAGTTTTTTTTTTCTTTTTCTTTACAGTCATTGAAATTACTTTTTTTAAGTAGAAACAGCAGTACAGAAAACAGTCAATTTTGCCATTTTTGAAGAAGGGTAACTTCAGTTACAGTAGGCCGTGTTCAGAGATACACAGCACACACTTTTTTTTTTTTTATAGTTTGCGTAGCTCCAAATGAACGATCACTGCATAGACGTAGGATTGGGTAAGACAGGAGAAACCTGCATGGCCTGATCACTGTATCATACATTCAGTAAATAACACCAAGCAGCCAGAGAACGGTAATGGAATTGTTAGGTCTAATACTTGTCTCAGAAGTGCTTAATGTAAATTCATTGTTCACTTCTCAGAATTCCTGCATAATAATGCTACATATAAATTTGTTTTTTAACAATCTTACACACTACCTTCAACAGTGATTACCAGTAGGCATTTTGTTTTTGCCAACATTAAATTACTGGATTCACAATTCACTGTCAATTAATGTGATTTTTGGCATAGTGTCTAGCTGTGGAAAATAACCCTTTAGGAAATTTTGGGGACCGTTTGTGTGTTTAATCTGCCCTGAGACTTTGACATTCCGTACTCATTAACTTTGTGTTTTACAGAAGACAGCCACTCCTATTTTTTACTTACAACAGTTTATTTTTGTTAGTATATTGGTTTGTTGTATCTCTATAAATGTTGTAATTTTATTTTTTTATAATGTAGGTTGTCTGACTTGATATTTGATTTTGGCAAGGCAAACCAACTGCTCTATTTGTGTTTAAACAGTTTAGGAAATTTGTAGTGTTATGCTTTCATGCAAAGGAAGCTTTTTTACATTGAATAAAATAAATCATATCCATATTTTTATTATTAATAAAACTCCATTAAGGTACCATTTCCCGAAGTATGGGTCATGACCCATTTTGGAATGGCAAACCAACTGCTCTGTTTGTGTGTTTAAATAGGTTATGGAAATTTGTAGTGTTATGCTTTCATGCAAAGGAAGCTTTTGTTACATTGAATAAAGTAAATCGTATCCATATTTTTATCATTAATAAAACTCCATTAAGGTACCATTTCCCTAAGTATGGGTCGTGACCCGTTTTGGCATGGCAAACTAACTGCTCTGTTTGTATGTTCAAATAGGTTATGGAAATTTGTAGTGTTATGCTTTCAGGCAAAGGAAGCTTTTTTACATTGAATAAAGTAAATCATATCCATATTTTTATCATTAATAAAACTCCATTAAGGTACCATTTCCCTAAGTATGGGTCGTGACCCGTTTTGGCATGGCAAACTAACTGCTCTGTTTGTATGTTCAAATAGGTTACGGAAATTTGCAGTGTTATGCTTTCAGGCAAAGGAAGCTTTTGTTATGTTGAATAAAGTAAATCGTATCCATATTTTTATAATTAATAAAACTCCATTAAGGCAGCATTTCCCTAAGTATGGGTCACGACTCATTTTGAGTCTTGGACTTGCTTTCGATGGTTCACCAAAGTAATTAAGAAATAGCATAAAAAAATAGAAATGTTTGCACTACTGGGTCCCTGATTTTCATTTAGGTTTTGCAAAAAAAAAGATTTTCATTTAGGTTTTGCAATTAAAAAATCTAATTAGCATAGTATAAAGCAAAAGCTGAAGATTACTTTCCAGTTAAACAGTTAAACACTATATGGCCTTCACTTTGGTACACCTCAAAAATGGCAGATACTCCTTTAGCAATAACACATAATGGGAAAACTTTCCATACATTATTTTTATTTATAAGAATAATTCAACCATGTTCCACCAACAAAACCATACAATATACTGGCAAAATAAATACTGGTAAATGGTAAACATACTGGCTTACAAGACAAGTCTGCTGTCAGTCCAAGACAATTTTAGTGCAAATTAAAACCTTATGTTTTCATTTATTAATATAACATAATGTACTGAATTGAGTTAAATTCCCCTTTAGTAATAGCTTGGCTCTTTCATCATTATACCAACTGTTACCACAACAAAAAATTAAAATTATGCTGTATCAAATGTTTTTATCTTTTTGAATTGTTTGGCAATATGAAGCATATAATAAATGCTTTGTTTATTGTTTTAAAATTTCCACAACTGCACAGACATCTGTTTAAAAACTGCAAAACATAACATCCAGTGTTACACAGATAATAGTATGAGCTGTCATTATAAGGCTCAAGTACAAATCAATTCAAGCTATTTCCTCCATACACGCAAGTATTAAGCTTCCAAGCACTCAGCTACTTTACCTTTGACATTTAAAAGACTTAAGGCATGGCAGGTAAGGCCCAACACAGGGCAGCAGAACACTGTCTCATGTTCATGATGGCTACTCGCCTTTTTAACACCTCTCCCTGAGCTTATTGGGAAAGGTCTCCACTACAAACTGTCCATGTAAAGCAGACCCCAGTTCAGCTGAGTGCTTTTAACTGTCACTGTTGCCCTGCATGCTGCCAGATCGAACTCCCTCTCCTTTCTCATCATCCTACTCGACCAATCTGCTGCCTTTGACACAATGAACCACAAGATACTCCTTGCAACACTCTCCAATCTTGGGATATCTAGTACTGCCTCCTACCTGTTGGAACATTGTTACAGAATATCTTTGAGGGGCCAAGTGCCAAGAACTCTGGTGACAGGGGTCCTTCAAGGGTTTGTACTGGGGCCGCTCCTTTTCTTCCTGTACACGACCTCCCTTGCAGACATCTCAAGATGGATGGATGATTATCACTTGCAGCTGAACCTCTCCAAAACTGAGCTGTTGATGATCCCGGTCAAGAACTCCATTCCCTAGGAACTGTCTCTGAACCTAGGCACAATAACTATAACTTCTTCCACATCAGTGAAGGACCTTGGATTGATGATGGACAGCAATCTGGCCTTCTCTGAGTACAATGCCACAGTCTGCAGGGCTTGCAGTTTTGTCATTTACAACATCAAGAAGATCAGACCATGTCTTACAAAATATTTGACTCAGCCTGCTTCTTCTGGTCTTCTGGTCCAAGCATTAGTCATTTCAAGATCAGACTATTGGAATTCACTCCTGACTGGCCTCCCAGCCTCTGTGACATGGCCTCTCCAGAGAATCCAGAATGCAGCAGCCCAACTCGTCTTCAATGTTCCCAAATGGACGCACATCGCTCATCTCGCTTCATTGGCTTCCAGTCCAGGCACGCATCAAATACAAGATCCTGATGCATATGTTCAAGTCCATCAATGGTACTGCTCCAGGCTACGTCCAATCCTGAATCAATTCTCTGCCATCTGCAAATGGGAATAGACTGGTTGCATCCCTGCTGAAGATTGGTAAACCTAGACTCTTCTCATTGATGGCGCCTAAATGGTAGAATGAGCTGCCTCTTGCTTTGAGTACTTCATCGCCCTGTCCACGTACCTTTATCATCTCTGCTTCCTTTTACTCCATTGTTGCAAGGCTGTTTGTTTGCACATGTTTTTCTTGTTTATGGTAGATTGTACATGTCCCTTCATTTGTATGACTTGTGTGAGAATTACTTCACTTAATCGTGTTCACTTTGTTTATAGGACAGCATTTACTGTTAGATTTTCTGATACTGTTTGACCTTGTTTTTGACATGCACGTGTACTCATTCATTGTAAGTTGCTTTGGACAAAGGTGTCTGCTTAATGAATAAAATTTAACTGAGGCAGAGCCAAGCCCATCTGAAGGACAGCCCAGAATACCTTAGACCAGGGGTGACCAACCATGTCTCTGAACAGCCTCATATTACAATGTCTCTCTAACTGAAGAATTATAGCAGAAAATGTATGGATGATTCATATATGCATTCATTCATTTTCAATACCACTTATCCTTTAAAGGGTCACGGAAAGCCTGCAGGAGACACATGGCACAGGGCAGGGGACACCCAGGGCAAGGCGCCAACCCACCACAGGGCACACATGGATGATTCAACAAGGTGTTATTATTTGATTGCTGTTATTATTGATTGTATTTGAATTGGAATAACGAATGAATAGCAGAAACTGGTGCCAATAACAAAGAATTATTTAACAGTGATTTAAGTGATTATTAACAAGAAATTGATTAAAATATACCACATCTCAAAAATGATTATAAAAAAGAAAAATGAAGAAACCTGAGTAAGTCTTTGTCATGCTTTTAAAATTCTTATTTAAAATATTTAAAATTAATAAAGCTTCTTGAGAATTACTGGATTGACAAAGTAATCACACAAAAGTCAATGTTTTTATTGACATAAAAATTCAAATAAAAGCAGAAATTGGCTGGAGAAAAAACCTGCACCCACTGAGGCTCTCCAGGACCATGGCTGGCCACCCATGCCATAGACAGATCCCAGCCCACCTCAGCTGATAACACACCCTTCTTTTCATCTACAACCTGAAGCTGCTCAGTGAAGCAGTCTGTGACTCCTGACCTGATAGATCTACTTGGCTGCTTCAGGAAGCCTTCATTATTTGCTGTGAGAGCCCAGTCATTCAAAGAAAGGAAGCCTGTCGATTCAGATTCTGAAGAACTGAGGAAAATGCAGGCTTCTAGGAGTAATCACTTAGGGCAAAAATAAATGGACCACACATATTAGTAACCTCAAAAATCAGGGGAGAATGAGACTAAATCATTTAAAAATAATATTTGGATAGAAAAATGAAGTATTACCTAAAATACCAGTTTGAATTTCAATTTTCTTTCCAGTGATGATAGTTTCAATTAGAACACAGTCTGCCTGCAGTGGAAAAGCCTGGATATTTCACATGGAAATTGGACTGACATTCAGGATATTTTAATGACTTTATTTCTGATGAACAGATATTGGACATATGCACACAAGACACAAATGTACACAAAGTGTGCAAATGTGCAGTTAAAAAGAGATGAAGTGGACACAGAAGTTACGAGAAGACATCAAAACTACCCTGACCATGGAGAGAGTCTTTATAGAGCCTCATGTCTGTTCATTGTATAGACATCAGGTAGTGCTTCTTGAACCAATACAGTTGTGCAAGTCCATAACTCAAGGGCCTTCTTTATTTAGCCACAGTAGTGTGTTTTAGAGAGGGAGAGCAATGTCATTTGCAATGGTAAAAATCCTTTTCTCAATAATATCACCAAGGCTGTCAGTAGTCTGAGTGTCAAAACTGACTCCATGAACAAGACCAATGTTCAGAATCAGTTTGATTGTGAAGTTATTACTTGTGGCACCACAGGAAATTGCATCTGCGACTACACACTAGTACGGCATCTGTAGCAGTAGTACCTGTACACTTCAAAGGACCCAAGTTTCTGTAAGAAGGTGACCCATACCCTTCTAATGTTTGACCTCCACACTGGCACACTTCACTGCTCTATTAATGTGCCTATCCTATAAATAAGTAACACCTTATTGTTTATCACATTACAGTATATCAAATAGAGAGAATTTTAGTTATATTACCTTTCATTTAACAGCAATGGAAATGAGGCTATGGCCATGTGAACTTCGTAAGCTCATTACAAAGTGAGTGTATTTAGAGAATGGAACACACCCACAGGCACACTCGACTGGTTCATCTTTCCTCGCCTGGCAGACATGTCAGTGGGAGAAGGTGTCAAAGACATAATGTCCATGATGTAATGGAGTCCTCATGATGGATCGATTTTAGAACCAAGTGCATCAAACTCCTACTTTTTTATGGGCTTCAGTCCAGCCAAAAGAACAGTCTGCACTACAGCTAAAAAGTCTGATTCAGAAAAAGTTCTTTTAACAGGATACTCCTGTCTTTTGTATACTGACTTCCCGAGCAACGTCATTTTACTTGAACCTCAAAATATGGTGTCTGTCACGCTATGTTCCATATACAAAAATGAAATTCTTTGCTTCTCATACTTTTGCACGTTAAAGGACAACAATTTAAAATAATCTAATTTATTTAAGGCTTCTACTGGCAGTACACCTTGATGCATTAAATCACACACTTACATGCAAAGTCAGTCTATGTGGTTTCACAAAAAAGAACGCCACAAACTGCCATTTATTCTGCTTTATAATATTGTGAAGTTATTGTTCATCTGAGTCCAATTGTTCAAACCCTAATTCTTGCACAATTCCAAAATGTGATGTTTAAGTAAATTATTTATTCATTTATTCATTAATTTTCCAACTGCTTATGCGAGTCAGGGTAGCGGAGGACCTGGCACCTATGCCAGGCAAAACAGGATGCAAAACGTGGCAACTTAACCAACTGCAGTTAAGTACATAAAAACACCCGCACACACATGCGCTGACACACATGAGGCAGATCGGAATGTTTCTATGGAAAATATGAAAATCATAATTCCCAGTCAGTCACTCCTTGAAACTTGAATGGTCCAGAATGCATAAAAATGTTAACAAAAAATGTTCTTCATCTCCATGAATTGTATCATCCTTCAGCTATGTACCCCTAAATGATTTTGCTAATAAACTACCTCTTGCTATGATGACTTAACTATTATTTCATGTCAGTTGAACATTTAATGTTATGGTAAATGTTGAATTAATAAAAATGTCAGCACTCAGCTGAAATAGACTTTTGCCAGTTTTTCGCTATCCAAAACTTCTGTTGTATCTTGTGTCACATATTATTAAATAAGCAAAAGCTGCTATAGACCTGTGACCTCTGTCTGGACATGGAAGAAAGAATAAAATGTAAACATGATCGAGGTTTCGTGTTTTTTGACAGAGGTCACATTTTTACAGGCACAGGGAAAAGAACGCACAGGGAAAGAAGACAAAATCGCACAGGGTAAGAAGACAAAACTGCACAGGGAAAGAAGACAAGCAAAGGTGGAGCTGGGCCACCGCAGGAGACTCTGTGACCATGACCTCAATAACAAAGGGCCAGCAACAGCAATAACAAAGGGCGGCCTGAGTTTGTAGGGCAAGAGCACAGGGAACATGGTAAAACAACTGTCAAGACAAGAAGAATTACCAGCGCTCTATGTCCCTGTACGTGTGAAATAGTCGATTCAGGAACCACAGTGTAACTGAAAACAACATTCAGGACACGCCATAAATCAAGTCAGCATATTGTACTATTGGAAAATGTAAGTTCACAGTTATCAAATGCGGTTAAACAAAAATATGATCTGAGATTCCTTGGCCGCACTTAAATTGCATTTTATTGGACAAAAAGCAGCACAAGTCAAAGAAATTGCCATTTGTTCCACAGCGATGGAAGTCAACAAATGATGGTGACAGTATAAGTAAAAACACACTATCGTGATGACCATCCAAGGTACAACCTGTCTGCTTTTTATTGATTTAGAAAGTACGTTTACGTAAGGCTTCTAAAATAAATTATTATATATATATATATATATATATATATATATATATATAAACAAAAACAAAAATCTTTTTTACATTCATTTTGCATGTATACAACCAATTTGAACAAAAAGAACAAAAACCTATTATGTAATGAATAATACATCCAAGAGCACTGTGTTTATAACCAGCCTGGCTATGACACACCAAAGTGAAACTTTCCAGGTAGTCAGCATTGGCTGCTTGGCTAGATATAAAGTACTGTTGACAGCATTGTATTTTTAACACACGTTAGCTGTATTAAAATATACACAGAGCTATATACACACGAGGCTATATACACACGGGGCTATATACGCACGGGGCTATATACACATGGGGTTATATACACATGGGGCTATATACACATGGGGCTATATAACAGAACCACAAAGTGGCACAATTTTAATGATCAGCTTATTTCCTGATGAACTAATGATCACCTTAATTTAAACAATTACTGCTTGATGTTTAACCTCCATTTCTTACTGAGAAGTTGACTCCCATTAGTTCTGGTCATCTGTTTCTTGTATAATTTGACAGGCCACTGAATCTTTAGCTTTCTGGCAAGATAAAACACTATTCAATATCAAAGAAAATGTCTTCCATTGAAATACAGTTATAGTCTCCTGACTGACAATACAGCTCCCACATAAAACAACTTCTTTGGAAACCCCCTTGGATTTGCCATGTGCATTCCTTTCTTCTAACTATACAACTTTAAATAGTTTTAAGGCAATATATGTTTACATTTAAAAATATACTGTATAAAATATTCTGAATATTTGCACATAAATCAGCTTTCATAATGCATAAGAATAGCAATTACATTGCTATAATAAAGGGTTTCAAATATCACCACTGTATATTGCAAAACTGCCCACACTGTACAACTTCTGTCATAGGTCAAACTGTGGGTTATTTAATTATTTTCATTAATATCTATCTGTGTGTGTGTGTGTGTGTGTGTGTGTGTGTGTTTCTACCCTTATAACTAGTGTCAATAAAAATACTAATAAAAATACTACTCACCTGATAAATAAAAAAATAAATTATTTTCATGAACTAACATAAAGTTAAATAGTTTAATGGAAATTTCAGTGCAGATAAGTAAGTAATGCCTAACAAATATAAAAGCATAACAAGGAGGATGTCTTTGTCAAACCACTAAAACCAAGAGTACACCTAAATCACACATGACATTTGAATACATGCACTCACACATTTAACAACATGCAACAACACACAACAGAACTTAAGGCTCCACTCACACACACACAAGCCAGTGATTCACCCCACACACCACGCCAGCAGCTCAGCACCTTATAATAAACTCGAGCAACACTTAAACTTCAGAAAGCGATGTCTTGAAAACAAAATGTTCCGTTGATACAGGTGCTCAGGTGTTGAAGAAACCTGATACTCTACACCAATTTCTTAAAAATCCAGCCGAGGTTGTTTCAAATGCTACTTTCAGGAGCTTTTCCATTTCATTGAAGCTGGTGCTTATATTGGCTGATGGCCACAGTCTAATCCAATATTTCACTAGAACTCAAGCACAGCATTTTGTTTGGTTGTTAATAAAGTGGCATCTTGATAGAACATCGAAGAGGCTGTGGGGGGGGATCCACAAAGCAAGTTTTAATTTTCTTCAGGAAAAGCCAGAGTAGAACAAGGTAAAGAAAGTACTGCTGCTTCGGGCAACACGACAACACTTACCCTTACTTACATGCTGTGTCAAACTGTCTGCTGAGGCCAGAGACTGTGTTCCCATTTATGCAAATGGATACACTTTCAATTTCAGATACACATTAATACAGACTAACCTCCCAGACTATCTAACCTCCCAACACCACTGTTCCGTCCAGACCTGTAAACTTTTTGTGAGTAACAAAATTTTATGAATGTTTCAGTAAAATTCAATTTATTTCATAAAGCTTCTTTCATGACACAAGGCAGATAAAAGGAATGTGGAACTATATATTGTCTCAGCCAAATGTGTACAGAGTTAAACAGAAAAATAAAGCCACACAAGAATGGATGAAAACAAAAACTCCTTGGTAAGGGGTGTCCATGGTCATCTGGCTATCCAGCCATACCCACAGTCTACAGTTCAAAGAAACAAGAACAGTGGAACTATTAAAGTAGATCATCATCAATGTAAAGCACAATCTCTAACACTAGAGGCGCTGTGATAGGACAAGCAAGGCAGGCAATTGCCTGGGGCCCCAAGCTGGGAGGGGGCCTTTGAGGGCAGTCAACTGTATGGTACATATTGCAATGACAAATCTGCAGAAATCCCCTTGAAGCATTTTGCCTAGGGCCTCCACAATCCCTAGAATCACCTCTGTATAACACAGTCTTTCCATGTACACGCTCTCCATGAAGGTCACTAAAAAGCAGCAAATACAGCAAAGGCCATGTACAGAATGTCTCTGTTGGGTGTAGCTGCAGTAATGTTGCACTCAGCTCAGGTGGTCCCTACCCTGGCCACCATCCAGAGGTGGAGAGAATCATATACGTGGGTCTGGACAAGATGTATAGACTTTAATAAACATACAGAGCATGAAGAGCTCTGCACAGGACTGATTATTTAACCTTGCTTCTACCTGGACACATATCAGGTTACATAAATCCTGCTCTAAAACACATTACGTTTAAATTAACGCTTCTTTCACATTATGTAATCTGAAAAAACAAGCCATTGTTAAAGTGTTTAAAAAAGCATCTGTAAAACAACAATACTATGTAATCGCTTACTATTTGAAAATTAAAAAAAAAATTACTAAAAACAAAATCTAAAAATAAAATAAAATATCAGACTATTACTGCTTTCGGGCAATGTAGTAAACTGGGAAAATATACGTTTACAAGTTATAAATACAAATCTGTGTGCAATTTCCAAAAAAACTAGACGAGACACGAGCTTCCTAGTTGTGAAGTTTTCATAATCAGACTGGCTGTGGATTGGAGATCAGTCAAAAGTCTAAATTGTCCCTAGGAAAAATAAATAAATAAAATACAAGCACAGCCACTCAAGTAAAATGAACAAATAAGTCGGCACAGTTAAAAAACGTGGTATTCATGTTTATCTGGTTACTGCTGTGTGCACTAATGTCCCTTAGTGTAACGTCTGTGCACATTCACAGCACTCTTACCATCAAATCAACACATGAGAAATGTAGTTAATATATTGAATCTGTTCTTCCTGAATTCTTTGAAGAAATGTGAGGCAACTTTTTAAGATACACAATTCAACATACTTAATCATCATCTTACATAATTTCTGTACATCCATAACTTTTTTAAAATTAATTTCTCTATTCTGAAATTTCATCTTCCTTTAGCACCCACTTATTTACCAATTGTCAATTTCCTAGTTTCTGACTTCACCACACCACTAAAACCCCAGCACATCTTTTGAGTTATTTGTATTTTCATAGTTATGAGTATAACAATGTTCAAATTTTACACTACCAAGCCTTTTCAACTACCTCAGTGATCTGCATGAACTGTGCATGTGTGCCTGTTCTTACAGTACATTACTGTAGTTGCATCTTTTCACACATGACAATCTGAATCCAAACTTTAGGAAGAGACTAATCATCATTTTAAAATATATCAAGTGAGAGGTGGCTGGTATTTAATTCTGAAGGCTTTTTGTGCTGCTTCTACCACACTGACTGGCTGACTGCCTGTAACATCAAAAATTCACTAAATCCTGCTCCAAAAGATATAGCTTTTAGTCCCAACGGAGTCCTGGAGGAATGTAGACAGCTACCTGCAGCTGTAATTCAGTTCAGTTCAATTCAATGTATTTTTATATAGTGCCTTTTATAATGAGGTGCTTCATAGCACTTTACAGAAGAAATTGCTTACAAAATAACAGCAAGTGAATGATTGAGTTGAAGATACAAATAAATATGAATTAAGCCAGACAACAGCAGAGGAGAGGAATCAAAAACTCCACAGTGTGGAGAAAAAAAATCCCTTGGGGCACAAGGTTGACTGGCTGCCCAGCCCCTCTTGGGCATGCTAACATTACAGAATAAACAGGTTATGATTGTGACTATGAATATAAATAGCACTATACTGTATAGTTCTCCTTTTCTCCAGGTGTTGAAGTAACTCTTAACAGGTTCATGGTGTCCCTTGAGCGAAGGCCTAATCAGAGGGGATACACTAGGTATCAGGAGCTCTAACAAGACATCCAACTCAGATGGTACCCAGGTGGGCACTGGGTACACATATAGACAAAGAAATTAAATTAGCAGCAGTATATATGCATGTGCTGTATGTATTGTGTATTGGTAGGCTATGCAACAGTATAAGGACTTGAAGTGAGGATATCAATACTGAAATAGACTCAGCATCCCACACATGAGCTGATGGACTGTTCTGTAATCTGGGGACCACTGTAACTAAAGGCTTAAGTGCCAGCAGGTTTTGCTCATATATAACAAAAACCTGAATTTTGAGACCTATGTGAATGATTAAATAGTTCTGTTAAGTATGTGTCAAGATCTGGCAGGCTCAGGTGAGGTCCAAGAGCAAGAGGGAGGTTTATTCAGGATAAAAACAGTACAAAGTACAAAGGGTATAAACAAGGCTTAGGACTAACGTAGAACAGTTATAAGCAACACTGCTACACACACTACAATATGCTGTGGGGAACTGATACAGTGGACAAGCTTATAAAGACATGGGAAAAAGAGGAACAGCTGGAGAGCACTGATTACATTATGGCCATAAACACGAGGGAAAAGCTAGATGGGAAAAGCGACATCTAGGGGACACATGACACATAACAGGCCCAGACATGACAGTATGCAGGTGCCTGACCTCTAAATGTCCAATATAAATAAATAAATGTGAAATCTGTCCAGTACAAAAAAAAAGCCAATGAAGCAAACTGATCATAGAATTTATATGGTCAAACTTTCCTATATACTTATTATAATATGTATTACATTGTTTTACATAAATTGCCTTATACAGATAACAGAATTATTTCAAATACAGTGCACAATTCATGCACATATTTGCAATATTCTTGTATAAGTATCTTTACATTACAATAGAATTTTAATATCACTATCTTGCAAGTAGGTGCATTTTTAGGTCACCATTCAATAAAACATTTATTTACCTATTAGTAAATGCAGTAACCTTAGCCATATGATTTAACAAAACAGCAACACTCAAAGGTCATGAAAACTGAAGTGCAAAGTTCTTCACATAAAGCTAGAAGCCCTTAAAGGATTTTCCTGAAGGAGGTTGATGTACAATATAAAGGCATTACAGAAAACTCTAACAGGTACCTACAGGGGTATCTGCTCATCCCAATTATACAAACATCAATTATAATTATGGCCACGTTTCAAAACTTTCCCCATTTCGATTTGGCAGCAACAGTGCAGTGAAAACCGTTGGCCGTTTTAGGATCTTTCTGAACATTGAGGGGAGATTTACTCTGGCAGGGTTACGAAAGGTAAGGCCGAGAATTCAGCCAAAAGATCTGAGTTCAGCTTGCCCCCAAAGAGCGGGTCAGGACAGACCCAGGGAGTGTTCATAAAGATGGCCTGATATACAAGGTGTGTAAGCCTCCTGCTCAGCTGTACAAACACAGCTTTAAAGCCCCTGCTGTAAAACATTAATGACCAATTAGTCTGCAGAGAGACTTTTTGGATTCCCTCCTTTCTTCATCAGCCGAGTGTGCCACCCACAACTTGCTTATCCCTACTTACCTATAACTGCCAAGCCAACACATCAGAGGTGTTAGCAAATCTGGTAGCAGTGTGATTTTAACCAGAGTTCCTTACCTAGTCTGGGAAATGCCCTTCTCCACTCTCTGCTTGCTCTCTTTCTCACTCTCTCACTCAGTATAATAAGCCCTTCTCATAAGATGGACATTTTTATGGGAGAGCATTTAATAGAATTCATGAGATCCTATTCGTTGAGATTTGGGTGCCATGGAGCAGACACATTCCAGAACCCCCACAGTCCCGGACCGGGCTGCATCTCTTTCCAAAGTCGGCATTTTGGCCTAACACTCGCAACAGGATGTGAACACAAGAATCTGCCTCCGTCTATTCCCACCATGGGTATCCGGCCACAGACACAAAACTGGATTAAGGAAAACCGAACCCCTGCCCCACCCCCACCCCCATTTCTAGCTTTGTCATTTTCTCCTTCTGAGAAGCTGCTGGGGTCGGACAGCTCACGGTGCATATGACACGTTTGCGCGCTCTTCCATAGCACTGATGAGCGCAGCGAGTACAGACAGGACGCATTCGCCGCTCCAACTGTGCGCACTGTTCCTGATTACCACCGCAAGATTAAAGTATTAGCCCATGATGGATGTTAAACACAGCTTCCCCGAGGTCCCCTTGTTCTCCACAAGCGGCTCACGTCACGAGCAAAGAGACTCCAGAAAACAGCCCCTGGTGCTGTTACTGCAGCTGCCTCCGGGCCAAGAGAGAGGCTCCCCCTGGCCCGAGTCCACGTCTTCCACTCTCTAAACACCCGTGCACGCTACGCTACAAGGCTTTTAAAGCATGTTTTCTTTTCACAGGGTTACTCCGTTGCACACTAGAAACTGAATGTGCAGACACCAGAAAAAAAGACACAAACTATGAGTAAAGCAAAGTATGGTAGGATGCAAGGGGGGGGAAGTAAGAAAAATGCATCAGCTGGCCACAGGGTTAATTTGTACCTCTTTTGTTTAGACATAGTTGTGCTAACATCACTCATAGTCAACAATCAAACTTCTAAAGTACAACCAAACAGGGGACTAAAAAGGACGAACACTTGGAACTACAAATATTACTGGAGGATATAGCCCACGTGTATTCAGAAAGGGTCTAGCTTTCCTACAGAAGGTTCCGGAACAGTACATGGTTGCATGTTGACCACCCACATACGCATATATTATAGTGTCCCTTCTTCATTTTCTCTCACTCCCCTCTCTGTGAGGCACACAGTGATCCTTCAAAATGAGACAAAAAAATCCCAAGGTTTGGCACTACTGCTGAAGGCCAGTGCGTACAATGTACGTATGTAAAACCACCAATTAGCAACACTTGGGTCTCAGCCATGGCCGCCCTGCATTTCGATGATTGATTCCATTTTCCAGGTACTACAGGAATTATAAGTACCACAGATTTTGTACCTGTATTTTTTGCAGATGTTTTCCAAGAAAAAAAAAACTGATGAATGAATATGCCAAATGTTTTTCTTTGATAACTGTCTTCTTGTTCGGCTTGGTTTGTTTCAGAATTTTTCCAGGAAGTAACTTTGCCTTACTCAACTGAAACCCAAAAGTGTCATGAGTACACATGCAGCAGTCAGGAGGATGTGCTGAAAGCTCACATACATACAAGCAGGAAAATATGGTTTTTGTAACAAAATATAGCAATTGTGTTTTAATATAAAATAAAAAAATGTTTTAGTACATAATTTTTAAGAACACCTATGTAGAATTGAAAAATAAACCCATTCCAGTTTTTAAGAAAATGAAATGAAAGGTTGTGGGGAGTGGCAGTGAGCAGTGATCTTTTACACATCAGCGTAATGATAAAAAATTAATACTTAATAAAACAATTAACTCAGAGAACATGCAATGGCCTTTGTAATACCAAGTGAAGAAAGCATGTATGATTTTGAGATTTTAAAGGGCTTAGTTGTAAACAGTGTGGTATTTTATTTACGTTGCCCTATATTACAAAAATATAGCATTTCGTAGTGAATTGGTCATAACAAGCACAAATTCTTAAGATATATATAATTTGCAGATAGTGGTAAAGGGAAACATTAGGATGACATTTCAAACTAACTAACCATATTTATGGTAAGGTCGCACATTAAAAACCCATGTTTCACACAACTTTTCAGACAATCAATTAGGATTTTTCAGATAATTTGTTCATTTGTGATATTCCTAAACATGAACAGAAATCTAAGTCATATTTTTTGCACAAGGGAATATTACAACGTTATTGAAGGAAGTACGCGTTCCATTTTCCTACATGTACAAATTTTATTCACGTATTTGAAATTAGGAATGAAGGACTTACTTTATTTCATTCATAAGTATTTTCCAAAGCCAACTTTTCAAATAGTACAGTTTTGTATACTATATTTTCCGGGTCTGGGTAACTGTATTTGAAAATATTAAACGACTTTGACATGAGTAGTACTGAACCGTTGTCATGACAATTTCTCTGGTTGGCTTTGGTAAACAGTGTCCTTTCATCAAAACATCTACAAACCATAATTGTGATTAACAAAGAAAAGCATGCAATTAATAAACAGAAAGGACACAATTGTTGCTTTACAGATAAGTTTACTGATTCATACACCCAGGTTTCTCAAATTACAACAGAAAATGAATAAGGTAACTATTAAAAATATGATAAATATTTGGATTATCCATCACCCCAGTTTCAGACTTTTTAAGTTGTTATATGGCAGTGCTGAATTAATGCTGCTGGTAATGCTCAAATAGCTTACTGACAAATTGTCTTTGGGAACTGAATATACAAGGATGTCAACAATTGTACATACAAGCATATTTCATTAAATAAACATAAACTCACAGAAACAGAATTAACAGCAGTTCACTACAACAGGAATTGAGTTCCTGTAATTCCATGATCATTTTCCGCCCTCTACTGAAACCTGTATGCATGCACAACTATAAGGACACTCGTCCAAATACTTCAAACATACCTGGAAATTAGCATTTAAATTATTACATTAGCACAAAAGTATGTAAACATACAGTGTTGTATAATTATTTTATGAAATGTAATTTTGTATACATTATATGCCATGTAATTAACAATACAATGCTTTCTTGCATTCCTCAAGTTTAAAGCTTATTCATGTGTGTGTATTAACAATAATTCTGTTTCCCCTACACATACATGGGCACGATGTAATTAAAACAATAATGGTCAGGACTTGATTACACAAGTATACACTTTTAAAACCAGGGGTAATATGACATGCAATAAGCTTACCTGTCTCCATTTCGTTCAGCACTGCTGTATTACTTAAAGTCGTGTTTGTGAAAAGTTTCTCTTTGAACAGCCTAACTCCAAACAGAAAAGAGCATAAGCAAATACTCTGCGTAACATTTAATAAGCAGAGTGACAATACAGATTTATTACATTAGCGCAAAATACACTGCAGTTTTTAAACTCCTCAGAGGTACTGCTTTCGATTAAATAAAAAATAAATAAATATATACAACACAAAAACAAAGTAAACCAATTCAAGCATTAAGTGAAATTCTTAAGTAGGCTTCGTGATCACTGTATTTACTTTTTATTGTGAATTCCATCATAAAAGAACCAGAAACAAATGTCTGACTATATTATGCTTATTTGTTATGAAACTGTTTGCGTAAACAAAATCAGTATTGCACTTGTAATTCAAATCAATGATTGTTTAAACAGGCAATAGTCACAAAAGCAATCTGAGTAATAAGCTTTACATTCTTTAACGCAGAAGCACAGCCAAATGGTAGTCACATACATTATTACCTTGTGTAAAATTCATATCATCAATCAGTCTGCATCTCTACATTTATGCTAATGCAGTGATATTATAATCTGAGCATTCTGGTGTAAACATCACATGCTTATAATAATGTAAATCTACAGGGCTCCAAAACTGTCAACGCTCATCTACATTATATATAAATTGTGTTTTTTAAAGGATCTCTAATCTGCATATGTGTAAATTGTGATAACCTCTGAAACCCATTTAAAAATAATTTTGAACAAGTTTAAAAGTCTATGATAAGGAAAATAATTGATGGTTTTACTTTTCTTAAAACCAGTAATGATCCTGAGTTTCGCCTAACAAATTAACTTATGACAGTACTGGAGAAATGTAATAAACAAAAAACCAATCAAGGATAAAATCTATCTGTATAAAATTCCCTTTAATCTGAACCGTGACTTCTACTAAGTATAAAAACCTAACACTGATAATAGCCACACTAATAAAATAACAAATATATATATATATATATATATATATATAGTGTGTGTGTGTGTGTGTGTGTCTTCTAGATTTCCCAGTCACGTGTGTTTACAAGAGGTAATAAGAGGCTAACATACATGATTCCAGTGTCTGAAAAGTATGACACATGACACTGCCTTTCCAGAATGTTCAGTTATCAGTGAGGAATCTTACTGTACTATACAGATTATTTGGCATTGCTCAAATCAAACCTGCAAGAAGATGTGATACCATTCTGAGGACATGCAGTGACACTGCAAAATTCTGTATTCCATGGAGTTTGAATATCTTTGACACTGAAGGCATTCATGTCCTAAAACCAGTATTGTTGTTCCATCATGTGGTATCCATTTGGTTGGCTACTCTTTGAGGTGGCATATTAAAAGTCAGTCTGGTGTTGATTCATTGATTCGTACACAGTACTGATTATCTCTTGCTACTAAAAATAGTTCCTAAAGCAGATGGTAAAAAGCACAGGAAGGAGGGATGATTGCCGTCAGATGTTTTTTTTTGCTTATCCCTTAGTAGTCCCACAACAGAAAAATTTGTTCTCTACATTTAACCCCTCTCCCTGGGGAAAGCAGTGGGCAGCCATTTTGTCAGCACCTGAAGAGCTAGCATGAAGTGTCTTCCTCGGGGGCACAACTGGTGACTGGGCTGGGATTCAAACAGGGAAGCTTCCACATCCCAGCCTGATGTCCTACTGGTTGAGCCACCAGGCCATTCATACTACTTCAACAAAAAATTGTGTTGAACCAGAAGTGTACCAACCATTTACAGAGAATCAAGTGTCTATGTGCTTTCAGATATCAAGCTGATCTGCCATATGGTTCTTTGGTTCATTTCCTTGTGAACAATACCAGCGTTTGTTTGTTGTGTGTAGTTTCAAATTAGAATAAAATGAGTGTATAGACATTTGCTTTTGTAAATTTGATACACAAAGACATTTTAAATACATGCAGCACCGGTAACATTTTTGTTATAACCTTCGTCTAATTCTATTAACAATATTACAGACAAATAATTTGTACACATTTCACATATTCCCTGCCTTCATATTCTAATGGGTGAAATCCATTAAAAAAAATTAAAGGACTAAAAGACAAACAATGACAGGACAGTGATCAGCTTTCAAAAATAATGTTTAACTTGCTTAAATTGTATGTTCTTCCTACACACTATTAATGAGTATATGTAGCAGCTTTCAGTTTGGTTGGTGCAGGCTAAAAGTTTCTACACAATCTCTACATACTTTTATATTTGGAGAAACGTGTCTGGAAAACATTTTCTTTCAGTGTTTTTAGATTCTGCCATGCTGACAAGTTGAAATGGCAGCATTTGGCGAGCATGCATCGCAAGCAGCTGTCAGCCTCAAGTCATGTTGGCCTTGAGGAAGATCAGTTTGTTCACCTCCTCAGGTCTGGGCCTCCTTCTGCTTGTCATGACTAACGTCTGCTCCCGCACTGCGACGCAATCTTTACGCACTCCCACAGCAGGCATGGCAAACAGCCACAGTGCCAGGCGAGTCAGCCAAGGGTAGGTCCCCATCATGGACCGCCAGTAGGGGAGTGGGTCTTGAGCTTTGCAGGAGATTGGCTCTGCCAGGTACTGGGACAACTCTTTTCTCACCTGCTGCAAGTGGCTCGAACATGTTTGCAACCTGCTGCCTTGCCAGCGTCCCCTCTTCTCCGCTGAAAGATCCTCGTTCGCCTTGGCCTCCCTTTTGCCTGCCCTTTGGGCTCCACAGCTCTTCTGTTTTAACCCAGAAGCCATTTCACACACCTTCCCAATGGTCTCCTCATGCTGGTGTGAAGGCAAGCCCTGCAGCTTTTGCTGCGGGTCAAGCAGAGCCGCAACTCTGTGGGCGTGTGCCACCTTCAGATTCTCCTTCAGGGCCTCCAGGAAGCAGAGGCTGAGCCTGCCTCCAGCTCCCATGTCTTTAGCCTTAGAGCTAAAGATTTTCTCAAGGCGCAGGTAGACTGGTAGGACGAGGTGCAGAGTGGTACTGGGCTCACAGCTGAGCTCAACCGCCGCCTGACGCAGCGGGTACAGCAGAGCAACAATGATGCCCAGAAGGTGTTTGTTGAGGTTCTGCAGGAATGATGCCATCATCTTACTTTGCCTGAGCACTTCGCAGAGCTGTTCAAAGCACTCATGCACCAGCAGGAGAGGCTCCACGCTGTGGTCCCAGCAGAGAGGAGGTCTTGGGGCAGAGCAGTCTCCTGTCCCACTTGGCATGTGTCCAGAAAGGCCGGCAATCCTGACAAGATCCTGGCATGCTGTCAGCAGCTCCTCCACTTCATGCAGACCCTGCACCTTCAGGTTCCTCTTGCTCAACACAGCCTGAGCAACTGCACCCAAGCAGCAGCCCGCGCAGCACAGGTGTGCATCCGTGCACCTGCCAAACACCATTTCTGATATCCCGGGCTCTGTCAAGTACATGACGCAAACCTCCGACAGCACAAATTCCGAGAGGACGTTCTGTACCCAGTGGCGAAGCTGCTCGCCGGTTTCACCCAGCTCCAGCACCTTGACCCCCAAAACATACCGCTTCACTCGCTCGCCCTCCACCTGGTAGGCTGCAAGCATACAGAAGATGTCGGGGCCAACGGTCTGTGAATGGCAGGTGACAGCGACACCCAGTGAGGCACTGGAGCCCAGGGCACAGGTCACCCTCACTTTCACCTGGTTGTATGTGCGAGGTAGCTGCTTCAGTGCCAACGAGCTCATGTCACCTAACGAGTCCCAGACGGAGAAGTCCCGTTGACGGGCCCCCATATCGACCAGCACCTGGGCCAGTCTGAGGAAGTCCTTTCCACTGAGCACGCCCAGCATACCTGGGTTGGCACAGGTGACCCTCAAAAGCCGTTCTGCCACCTGCTGATGTTCCTTTTCCGATAACACACTGTGCTCTGTCCAGAGAGACAGATGGAATGCAGGTAAAATGCACACACACATGCGCACACACACACACATACACACACACACGCATGCACACACAGTGCTTAGAAGAAGAACTGAACTCACGACCCTAGAGCTACAAGGCAATAATTATGAACATACAGTATGTACCAAGGAAAGAACAGAAATAAATAACTAATAACAAATATTACGTTGAGCTACAAACCATGTGCTGAATGGCCCCTCTCTGCTGACAGCTCCATGAAAGCAGTAGTCAGGCCTTTTTTCAGAGGCTCTTCTTTAGTGTCACTCTTGCTATCTGCTGCATAAATGCAAAATAAAAAAAATTTAAATAAAATAATGTTAGTTATAGCACTTCACTACTACACACTCATAGTGTGAAATATACCTCTTTATAAGCAGTTTCAAAGACATCCCAGCTCTAACTGCCCTGCTGTCTAAGGACCCTGTGCCTTTCATCATTTATTATACAAAGTGCAATAATGTGTGCTGTTCAATCTCCTCAAAGAGGGACACATTGCAGGTAACAAAATCACATCAGTCAGCGGCAGCTGCAAGCTCTCAGGACAGCCAGGTAGCACAGGGAGCCGGATATGGTAACTTGGTTACAGGTGAAGAATTAAACATCTTTATAAGGAGCTGTTATGTGTCACAGCTGCGTCACGTAATACTTCAACACGCCTGCGTCGTCGACCGCACCACAGCTCTCTTATTTCCTGTGCTTGCACGCAACTGGAACTACAAGTCGAAGTGCGGCGTGAGGTGTGAGGCAACGGGTGTCGCTCGCTCACTGGCGTGGGACTGGATGTGCTCCTTCAGGTTGCTGTAGAACTGGAACTGGATCCCACACGTCCTGCACGTGTACGGCTCTGGAGGGCAGGACCCGGGCTCTGAGTAACAGTGAGGTGACACATCTCCTCTTACTGACCCCGTCTAAAATGGTCAGGGTGAGTCTCACCCAACCCCTAATCACTCAACAAAATGTACAGTTACCTGAAAAGCTGTTTGTGTGCAAATCTAATGTTCTTGTGCATCTTCAGAGTATTTCTAACCTTTCATACCATTCTTGTTTAAGCATTATAAACTACAACACTAAAAATTTAACTATGATTAACTTTTCAAACTTCTCACTTTTTCTAAGCAGTTTTGAGTTTTGGGGATAGCTTCTATAAAGCATAATACTGTCCTAAACATGGATTATATTTGCTGAAACAATGGCCTACATGAAAAATTTGACCCTGTTAAACATCACAGTATAATCCTGTAAATCTATTTCATGACACGAGATTTTCAAGGCTTCTATAAAGTTATGACCTAAAATAAAAAATTGAGTCGATTTCTGCCAAGCGATAACATAACATAAATTTATGTCTGGCAAGAACAATCTCTCCACATGGCACATAATTTTTCAGCACTGGTATTGTACCACCACTCTATACCATATATGTACATTGAAAAGGTTTACAAAAATTATCTCCTGTCACATCCAGTGATTCCAGGAATTTTTTTTCACTTTGACTTTTGCCATAAATAGTCACAAATGGCTGTGGTATATTTTAAGTATGAATTTATTTTGATAAGCAAAATAAAGTCTCTAGAGAAGTGTTTCTTCCTATATAATTTTTAAATATTGCAAAACACAAACTGGAAACCAAACATTTATCGATTCCCCTAAGACAAAATTTCCCACGAGGTCACATTCTGTTGCTGCACACGTCGAACAGAAATTGTTCACCTGCAAAATAGACCAAATCATTCTGCTTTACCTTTTTGTATGTGTTCTGGTTTAGTGACTTTAGACGCTTCATGGTCATCAGTTCCCGCAGAATTTTGAGTATGAGCGCAAGGCTTTTCGCAGGGGTGGCCTGCAAAACATTTTGCTCAAGAAAATATTTCTCAAAGCAGAATCATTCTGAGCACAATTCAATGAGCTGCTGTCACTTAACAGCTACCCACAAGTAACAACAATTTTGCATAAAGTTCTTGATGGAGAGACACTCAAATATAAAAGCACAGTTCTCAGTAATTTTAAGGTATTTCACCAACAAAGGTTTCTCAAATATGTGTCTGTGAACTAAAATAGCAAATGTTACGTATCAAAGAACACGTAACCAAGTAGACACGAACACTAACGGAGATAACCAGATGAGAGATTAAATTTTGACCACATTTCAACATATTCAAATTTCCACACGTGTAAAACCAACCACATACACCAAAAGTATAAAACAAGCTGAATACTGCATAGCTACATAAATCCGGATGATTTAAAAACCAACCTATATGTGCATATTTGATTGCAAGTTACTATTTGATTGCATATTACTATTATATTCTTATTAAATAAGCTATCACCATGTATATTATCAATACATTTCGACTACAATAAACTGCTGACATTTCTGATATTTTCATGATTTACAGACACTGATCCAGTGTCGGTTGCAATTGAGCCAATAACGAACTATTTAAAAGTAGCCCGAGCATCTTCAGGTAGCCACAGGTACACAGACACAAGGGGAAAGCAGAGCAGTACAAAGTGGCAAATAAGTAACACAGACTCCACAGGTTAGGATTTACTGCAGGCCTTGCGATACAAACACCTCCTGTTCTCCATAAACAGACCTTCCATGTCTCTCCTCCACTGTCTATTAGCATTCTTTTTCCCTCTTACTAACTTTTAACGTTGCGTAACACTAACCGCTGTTCCCTGGGATATGCATTTTTTTCCCTTAATAAAAATGTACTTTTTTGTGGTGCTTTATGGCAGCCATTTCTCAAAGGGCACTGAGAATAAATTAAAGTGAAACGCACCGAATGTCATCAGTGAAACATGAAAAATGAAACCTACGCGCATGCAGAGTAACGTGTGCCTGGTAACGGTTTAAGTACTTGTACTGCTTTCCACAGAAATCACAAACATAGCTCCCTGTTTCTGCAGAAGAGAAACACAAACCATTTTAAATTCTTTAAAACAAAATGTTATTACATCCAGAATCCACACAACGCACTCATTTCAGGGAAAGCATTTTCACAAAAACGAACTTCCTTTTCGATTGTGCCAACGCATGTAAACTTCACAGCAACGTTTTGACCGGTTACAATAATACCTACAACTGACCCACACCACAGTAACAACAGGTTTAAAGTTTTGAGTTTATATTGCTAATTATGTAATAATTGTCCATCCTAAAAAACAGCATCACAATACAAATTCTGTGCTTTCTGCACCAAATGTACTAACAGCACAGAAGCAGCCAGCAGGTACTCACTTGGTCCTGATTTTTGGAAAGGTTCTACTTGTTCCTCGTTTTTGGGGTTACCCAAAGGCTCATAGGGATCTGGAGTGAAGGAATAAAACAAATTCCTCATGGTAATGAATAATGTAAGTGATGAGATTTAAAGAATTTCCCACTGCACTATGCTGTACTGCAGTGTGTCCTGTACACAGACGCTTCTGCCCATACTTTCAAAAGAAGTCATTTCTAATGTTACTTGTATCAAAATGCTGTGTGTATAACAGAATGTATTTACTATAATCTGCCATTTTGGGAAACGATAAGCAGCATCTTCCACAAATTTTATCAAAACTGTTCCGTCAAGGTAAGCTGTGCGGCAAATGAAAGCACAGTTCACATTACTGTACTTTAACCTTGTACATAGTGGCTTTAAACCCATATTGTTTTTACATGCATGTAAAAAGAAGCTTACATGAGATCAAAATGGAAATTTTGCTACTTGCTATGATCTACACAGGGAGTAAATTAAAACCCAAGTTGTCTACTTCTATTAACTAAACGCTGTTATGGAGCTTGTGCCCTGTCGAATATGAGAAACAAGCAAAGCCCCCCACTGTCATTTCGTGACAGGAAGCCCATACCATCAACAGTATGAAGATCGCGGTGCTCCTGAAAGCAACTGTAATACTTGTACTTTTTTCCGCAGACGTCACATGTATACCGGAAATTGTCTGCAGTGAGACATGAACAAACGTGCCTTTTAAGCCTGAAACCTGCTGGACTTCAGCTCACATATAAATTAAACATGATATGGACCCTATAAATATAACTTTGTTTCCTTTTGATTTCTTAATTTTTAATATTCTGTAATCTTTCTTACAAATATAAAAACTGAACTATGACAGATACAGATACACATGATGTATGATGTGTACCCCCAGGAGTTTGTAAAATTGTTACAGGAATAACTTAACAAAAAATATATATACAATTTATAGTTTGTAAACGCTAACGGTAGTATTCATGAAAAAATATGACAACATTGAAATTACCACACAGTCAAAAACTCTCAGACATTGACATCTAAGTTCAAAACGAAATCAAAGCAATTGTCTCTGCACAAAGCCGAGAAACATTCCTTCATCACAAACGTTGAATTCAAAATCAGATTTTGCACGGACAACAATGGAGTTACAGTTTGATGTAATTCCAGTTCCAGTTAAAATACAAAACTCATCGTCCAGTTGTAAGTGTGCTGTTGGTACTTACTACCCATGCTGTGGGATCCCTGCACTTTAGAACCACTGCTCAGTTCTGAAACATGGAATGAAATGACAAACAAGGGGTTCATTTTCTATCCACATCTTTGAACAAAGGCACTGTGCAGACAGGCAGAGAACTGGGCAAAGCACCACTTACCTTTATGAGCTTTCACGTGTGTCTGAAAACAATTGTAGTACTTGTACTTCTTTCCACATATCCCACAAGTGTACGATCCTATAAAGAGCAGACAATTTAAATCTAACACTAACACCAACACCGATCATCACATCACAACAACCCTGTTATAAGCAAAACACTGCCTAAATTAATATCAGTCAACATTTTTATGGAGAATTGTATAATGTCTAATCATGTAGACCAGTTTAAGAACTGTTAAGCATCATTTTGCTATACTTTTTTTTACTCAGAGGCATAGCAGATGAAATTATTTAGCTAGGAAAAGATTAACAAGTCATTGTCTGCATAAACTATTCACTAATCAGACCAGAATATTTGGCTTTGCCACCTTATGAAGGAATGTGTATAAAGTATAAACAAAAAGCAACAAATATTCAACATACATATGATCTTGAAATGACAATGCTTAGGACCTGTAAACAATGATTATCTGACACAGAATCACAAACACTATATATACCCAGTGCTTGAGTGCTGTGGTTTTTCCCAATGACCACACAGACCTCAGCTGGGATGTTGTCATGACCACGTTTTCTGCCATTAGGCCTAGATACTCGAGCATCTGCCTTGGCCACTGATGGGGAACATCTCTGGGGACGGGTCTCTCTTGACCCAGGGCTGTAAACTGCTGAAAGTGGCTTAATACACTGCTTCACGTTCCCAACAAGGTGCTGGTCCTGCCTAGCACCCTCCTTGCCCTGGGCAGCACACAGCTGGTCTTGCCTGGCACTGTCCTGGCCCTGACCAGTGCACAGCTGCTCCTGCCCAGTACGTCGCAGGTCTTGCCCAGCACACTGCTCCTCCTGCCTAGTATTCTCCAAATCCCGCATGGGATTATTAGGGTCCTGAGTAGTGCTCATCCCTCCTCTTCTGGTCACTCCTACAACAACAAAAAGAGGGTCGATATTATTTTGAAAAAGATGGTTTTTATAAGATTTTATTGCTCTTCAAATTCTCTTCTCAAAAAAGTCGGCGATTGTATCTGAAGATTTCTGCCGCAAAAGCTTTCATTATGGCAAGCACACACGCTGGAAAATGTTTGATATAAAGTGTTATATTCAGAAAAAGGCATTGTGGATATCGTTCCACAGCTGAGGAGTCTGAAAAGGATCTGATTCCAACAATTAAACCAAAACATCACTACACAACGTCATTAAGCCCTTTAAAAAATCTACAAAATAATTTAACTGATATAAAAAATACTTTCTGGGCTGGAAAAAAAAAATGCTAAACACAAAATTTTCAATAAAGGCTTTTTTACACACAAAATATCACATAAAAACCAAACGGTAATAAAAATAAAACTGTTTCTGCTTAATTGCTTCGTACCAGCACGCCAAAAAGCAAAAGGAAACTCCGACGCCTAGCAGTAGCTAAGCACTCCAACAATGCTATCAACACGCCAGGAAACGATTTAGCAAGAGCAGTCCAAATATATACGGAGGACAAAACGTGACTTAAAAATAAATAAATGTTTAGCAGAAATAAATAATATGTTGATAGAAATACATGAAATATGTATTTAATATTAGCAAATCTTTGTTATAAATCCTTTAATTTCTTTATCCATTTATTTCTGGCAAAGATTATGTATTTATTTCTACCACATTTTTTAAATTTTTTTCTATCAAAGATTTAATTTTTAAGTCACGTTTCGTCCTCCGTACAAATACAGCACCCCACCCATTCACCTTAGAACACCCCCACTCTCTACTACAAATGAATGGCTGATTCCATCACGCTGATCTCATCATGCTGATCCAATCACGCTGATCCCAGACGTCAGAAATCTGTAACGCAACCAATAACGCAGCGCATACGTCAAACATTTTTTGTCGTTTACTCCTATAGGAAATACTATTAGTAATAATAATCATTTAATAATTATATACCAATCTATGAATTAAAGTAGAACAGTATTTGTGACATATATTAACTATAAAAAATAAGCCCTACAAATATTTAATGTTCCCCAGTTTGACACTTGTTCTTCCCCAAGAACAAGTGTCAAATTTACCATGGTGGCGCGGCTAACTTGAGTATGCCATATGTTGACAATATATTTTTCAAGAAATGTTAAAGTACTGATTTAAACTGAAATTTCCTCTGTCTGGTTACTTAATTAAATAAATAAAACTTTTCCTTCCATTCACCATACCTGTGACTCTTTGGTATAATAATTAGGCCTATACAGTGTTTACTTAACATTCTGCTCCATGCGTCCATTTGCACATTTTCAGACATAAATAATGTAACTCCCGATAATTAAGAGTCTTAAGCGCATAAAATAAATTATCCTTAATTGTATGAACAACTGCACAAAATGGAAGACTGATTATAATAAAGTACTTAATTTATTTTAACTAAAATATTAGCCACCAGGTGCCGCCACCGACACAACAAGAAATAACATTGCGGAGCAATTCTGTCAGCATAATGAAGCAGGGATGAGCGACCGCTGTCTTAACTTAGAACAATAAGTACCTATCATATCAAGAAAAAGTAACCACAGTGAAGTGAAATTAACAGAAGATGTTAACTTAATGTACCTAACATTTTAATCGCTTTGAATATTCCGGTGCAGTCTCTACAGGATTAGTAATTCCAATAAGATTTTTTAAAATTTAATTTTACATGCTGACTGTTTAAAAATGATTGGTTGCGTGTGGTCCTCTGCATTAACGTAGGATAATTCAGCAATTCGTATTTCTGAACACCATTGCTAAAGCCTTTCGCATAAAAAAAATGTTGTTTCACAAAATTATTATTTAAATGTTTTCATCCACAAATAAATAAACCTTTACGTTTAAGTATTTATTACAACACAGCTAGAAGTATTTTTTTTTTCGAATGTGTACAGTGAATTTCTGTATCAAAGCAGTGCTAAATTTAGCCTGGTGCTTTGCTTTACATTTATGAAGTTGGAGAGACAAAAATCAATTGAATATTCAATACAAATGTAATGCTGTAGGGAAGAAACACTGTACGTGATAAGTTGAAATAGTAATTAAGTAAACAGTAAAGCGTAACACAATTGCTAGTGCTTCCTCTCTTGCTGTAGGCTACAAATAATAATTTGTTTGTAAAAGATTACGAAACCAGACAGTTGGAAATAGGCTTTTTTAAACAGGCGTTTTCTCCGTGTTAACGCATCATATCTACTTTCCATCGTATGCGCTCCCACACACGGACATTTCACACATGTGCAAATCACTTATTTCAAAAACTGTATTAAAATATTATCGTTATGCTGATCAAAGACGCGTCTCATCCGGGTAATGTCTCTAGATCCAGGAGCTGCAGTACTTCAACCAGATAATCTAAATTATGAATACCACATATAATTAAAATTTAAATACATTTCGTACTTGCTTAATTTTATTCCGGTAATTATAAACACATCCCCATATCCAGGAGTGGTCCAGCGGTCCTCTTGTCTGCTACACGCCCCTTTCCAATGCGACCAGGGCACTGATCGGCGATTCACACTGTCAGGATGATGTACGGATCAAGTGAGACATTCGTCGCCATCACAGACGCACACAATGGTGCCCAGAATGGTGCCCAGCCTCCGACCTGTTTTTGCTAAAAACGGAGCAAAGCGATGAACGACCGTGAAGTTGCACGGGAAAATTAGTATAAAATAATTTCACTAAGTAAAGGGACAGCTGTGCTTGTAATTTTTATTCGACATTATCGTTGTTTCATTTGTTCCTCTACTTATTTAGTTTTACACAACAGAAGCATTATGTTAATTTAACGCCTTTACACCAATATACACTGTTCCCCGGGATAGTCTCAAAATCTCTTTAACCCAATTTTGTGTAGGTTATAAATAGAGTTTTTAAATAATGCAACAATGCGGAATGTGGCATTAATGAAACTGCAGTGATAGGCTGCTGCTCCATTGTTTAGATTATTATATAAAATTCAATTTAACGTACGAGTTTGCGTATTAATTATTATTAGTGCTGTTTCTACGGTTTCGCCTGTACGTATTAGCTGTACACCTTTCTGAACGTGTTAATTTTGTTTTTCCTCACCGTTCAAAAATAGAACTGAATCACTTTTTACCCCTTTAAAATGATGAGTACTGCGAATATTCATTTAGAAATCAAAGGTTAAAAGTTAGCATGGTAAATGCATGGCCGTTTTCCAAATTCGGATTGAACGGTTTTAATTATGAAATTGTGCAGTACACCGTGTGACCAACAGAGAGTACTGTAAAACGTGTTATTGTTTTGTGAATTCTAAATCATTTAGTGGTCCTTCAAAGACAGGCTAAAATGATAATATTGTGTAGCGCCTGTGCTCTAGCACTGCAAATTGGATAACTACAAAAAGCACGTTTTGTTCGTAATTTTCTGTTGGATTGCCTTTTCAGCAACTTGAAAATTATGTTCAGTAGGCCTATATCCTTCAATATGCAGTAAGTACTTAGTGTTCTGATGATGCATAAATCAGGTGTTGTTTGTTGTACTGGAAAAAAAAAATCACTATCGAGCAAATGTGCATTAATCCTAAAAATAGGCTAGTTGGTACAAATAGACAGAGTAGTACATTTGTGCGGGAATCCTGCACAGACCCATTGTATGGCTGCCTTACATTGTATAAATTTCTTTCCTGGTGTGTGCAACTGTTACAGACTCACTTTACACCCATAAGGTCCTATTTTCTGACGCCTGCACTTTACTGTTAGCGAAGACATAAGTGGATTGGTGGTCAGAAGGCTATGTATGCAGAAATCCTAAGAATTTTCAGGGCAATAGCTTTCTCAAAGGATATTTGATACTATACCACCAATAGTGGCTGCAGGGTGGTCACCTGGTAATTTGTCAGTTGTAATGATGCATACACACATGCGCTCACAGTAATGCCTACACGCGTGCTTACGCTGATGCATACACACATGCGCTCACAGTAATGCCTACATGCGTGCCTATGCTGATGCATACACACATGCGCTCACAATAATGCCTATATGCGTGCTTACGCTGATGCATACACACATGTGCTTGCAGTGATGCATACACACAGAAATGCTCAGAGTGATACACACACACAGACATACACGTCGAATGGTGCATACGTAGATACTGAGAGACATACTTGTTTGTTTTTTGAGTGATACTGAAGGAGCACTCAGAGTGATGTGACACACTAAACATAGTGCACCCTCTCAGCACACCTGAACACTCAGGTAGGCATTACTGAGCAGTCAGTGTTCATCAGTATGTCACGGTAGCTCTAATGTGTTCTTTCTATTACTGCTCTCCATTACTACGCCTACTTATTAATGTCAGGTACGTAATTTAGAAATTCAAGGTCTTTCTTTTTTTCTAATATTTTAGGAATATGGAAATATTTTCTATTAACAATCTGATTTGCTATTAAATGACTGCATATGTGACTATAATGCATATTTTTAATACATCTAATACATTATAGCTGCAATCTCCAAAGTGAAGCCTCAGAGTCCATGTGAAAAGCACTGCGTATGTTCTGTTTTTCAGTGTCTTCAGCACAGCCCCTTTTATTTTCTAAATTGTACATGATATGCCAGGTAAACTTTGATCAACATAACTGACCATTGTTGATCATTCTGTATTTTCACTTTTTACAATTTGTTGAAGTATCTATTACATGGATATTCTGGTATTAGAAATGAGCATGGTTTTATTAAAACACAGAGATGCCTGCTGTTTGTAAATGACCCCCACAGCCTAACCACGTCTATAAGATCTGACTTTTTTGTGTCCTGGCCACCTAATGGTGGATAAAGGGTATAACAGCTGACATAACAGATTTCATATGTCTACTTTATTTCTTTCTCTGACATCTCTCATAATTTCCTGTACACTCAGGCATATTTACAAACATGTATGCATAGGCATATGTCTATACTGTAAATATATATACTGATCAGCCATAGCATTATGAGCAGTCGCCTAATATTCAGTAGGTCCCCATTTTGCCGCTGCCAAAACAGCCCTGACCCATTGAGGCATGGACTCCACTAGATCTCTAAAGATATGCTATGGTATCTGGCACCAAGCCATCAGTAGCAGATCCTTTAACTCCTCTAAGTTGTGAGATGAGGTCTCCATGGATCTGACTTGTTTTTCCATCACATCCCACAGATGCTGGATTGAATTGAGATGTGGAGAGTTCCTTCAATCATTCTTGAACCATTTTTGCAGTGTGACAAGATGTATTATCCTGTTGAAAGAGGCCACTGCCATCAGTGAATACCATTTTCATTGAGGGGTTGTACTTGGTTAACCTAAATTTTTAGGTACGTGGTCAAAATAACATTCACATGAATGGCAGGACCCAAGGTGTCCCAACAGAACATTGTCCAAAGCATCACACTGCCTACACCAGCTTGCCTTCTTCCTTTAGTGCATCTTGGTGCCATCTTTTCCCTAGGTAAACGACGCACACGCAACTTGTCATCCACATAATGTCAAAGAAAATGTGATTCATTAGACCCAGCCACCTTCTTTCACTTGTCCATGATCCAGTTCTGATGCATTTTTGGAACCGGCTTTAACTTTTTCATGTATTTGAACTACAGTAACTCTTATATAGGATCGGACTACATGGACTTATTTAACCAGCCTTCACTCCCCACAAGCATCAATGAACCTTGGCCAACCATGACCCTGTCGCCAGTTCACTAGTTTTCCTTTCTTAGACCACTTTTGGAAGGTCCTGACCACTGCAGACAGGGAACATCCCATAAGAGTTGCATCAACTCCAGGGACAAAATGTTCACTTGCTGCCTAATACATCCCACCCACTTCCAGGTGCCACTGTAACGAGATATCCAATATTATTCACTTCACCTGACAATGGTCATAACGTTATGAATGATCAGCATTCACACAGTCATTTTCATATGTATACAAAGTATTTTTCCACAGTAATGAATTTTAAATTGGCTACAGTAAGCTTTATAAGCATGCAGGTTTTATATTAATAACATCATTGCTTTGTTTTTCATGCTAGTTGCAATACTGTGTTTACAATTCAGTTACTTGGCTTTTTTTTTTACAAGCTGAGCCAACAGTGGAAGTTGAACAAGAAACAGTAGACAGTATCTTAATGCCACTACCTTTCTAAGTGTATAAACTGTTTCTTGCTCTTGTTCAAGGGCATAGCTCAGCGATGGGCTGGGACTTGAAAACAGCCCTGGAGTTTGACTCAGAGCAGCCCAACTTAATGGGAAAATGTCACCTAACTTAGTAGGTGTGATGGCTGTCCATACACAAGGTCGCTTGGCCACTCTAGCATTTGACAGAATGTCCTGATTACCAGTCCACCTATGGCATATATAGGGACATGTTCCTACCAATATTGAGAAAGTACCAAACTGTCCCTTCTGTGTTCATGTGGAGTGGGAGGTTGGTGGCTGATTTAGTCTCTACCAATGTTGAAAGCAAACCTACACTCTTGGTTTTGTAACATTTTCATACATTTCACACAAGTAAAAAATAGCATGAAAGAAAATTAGGTTGAAAGAGAAACAAAAAGCTGTTTATTTCATTTGGGTATTAAAAGGAAGGAAACCTTGAACCAGGGCTGCCTGGCAAATTTGTTTTTCTTTCAGCAGAGAAAAGAATCAAATGAGTCCCCCTGACTTTAAATTTATGCCCACATTTTTCCCAGTTTTATCCTTTACTCCCCTGTTTCCACTTGTAGCACAGAAACACGCTTCCTACCACTGAGGCCTGACAGTCGGCTTCACACACAACTGCAGCTTGTGGGAGCATTAAGCAAACTGCCATTACGCCATCTCAGTGGGCAGATCATGGTCATTGTACATCTGGACACTGCATAGAGTCAATAAAATAGGATGCATGCCAGGGTGGGGTAAAAAAGCAAGTTATGGCTAGTAAAGTAGACAAAACAGTAGTCTGACATCATTGACACCCACCAGTGTTATGTCTAGTGACAGTATTGTGAGGCTAAGCACTCATGTAGATCCACTGTGCCACTAATTGATGTGCTATAGCAACTTCGTAAGTAAAAGCACAAAACTGAAGAAACACAAGAGAGGCAAACCACTTTAAATATCTGAGGGGAGCTCAGTAGGAGGTTATTTTTAAAGGCATATCCAGTACCCACTGAGGCAAAATTAGTCATAATTAATGTTGCTCTGTGGAGCGGTGAAATTAGATCGATTATATTACAGTTCTTTGTGGGTGTTTGTCCCATTCTTGTTAAGGGGTTTCTCTGGTTGAAGCTTCTTCCAGACTTCCATGTTGCTGCTGGGCACATCTCTCCCCTATCTCTGCTCCACCTCCACAGGGGGCCGTTTCCTGAATGGTTCATCCCATGTCGACTGTCATTCCAAGTCCATAAATCCAGGCCGGGATTTTCGTGAAGAGTTTTTTGTGCTCTCGCAGTCCTTGTTTACTTGTGCTGTGTTTGTGTTTATCAATTTGTATATACAGTACGTGTAATTATATCATGTTCTCCTTTGTTATATTTGCTTGTTTGGGTTAATATGCCAAGATTGGATCAAGGGCATAGCTTCAGATTTATTATTTATTTATTAATGCTCATTCATCTGTCGTTTCTGTGTTTGTTACCCTTCATTTTTCTGCCCGTTCCACACACACACACACACACACACTGAACACATGAAGGTTACGTTTGTACAGATACAGTACGCTACAGACTGGCACCAGCCACTGTATTTCATATATATTAGTGTAGTGTAGACATTCTTTGTGTTTATATAATTCCATAGGTACTTAGCTCATACAACAAGGAAGTGTTTTACTTCTGTTTCAGTCATATCTTTGGTGCTGCCAAGGTGAAACGTTGGTTATATCAGACTAAAGTGTAAATGGCATACATCTTGTATTTATTTCTCTGTTTTGGATTCTGTTCTTTAGTGTTGGTGTCATTATTATTATTATTATATTCATTGTTCATTTCATTCACACCTAGACAGCTGGGAAAGTAACAAGTACATCTGATTTAAAATAGGTTTTCCTCCGTTTGGATGATAAACAGCCTTGGGTGATGTTTACATCTGAATGGGCATAAAAAAATAAACAAAATGTGGCTTTTATGTTTTATAATGAAACAGTTTTTGACAGTTTTATTATTATTATTATTATTATTATTATTATTATTATTATTATTAATAATAATAATAATCTGATTTTTCCAAACGCTGTTGAAATATTGGAAAAGTTTAACATGTATATATGATAATAATGTGATAATATATGATATCGATAACGAAATGCCCTTGCATATTTTTATGAAGTTACATGTAGGTTAATGTTAAAGGAAAATTCATTAAATGTAATTTTTGTCTTAATTCTTAAAAGTATAATGAAATGAAAATTTCATTACCAGGAAAAGCTGATGGATTAATAATTGTAATGAGTACAGTTCAGTTTTACAAATACTAAAACTATAACAACAGCTTTACTGTGTTTTCACATAAATAATAATAATGGTCGATATATTTATTTATTGCAGAAATGCCGTTCATTTTAGCAGATTTTGAATGGGGGGTGGCAGCCCAAAGTATACAACTTCCTGTGTAATTTTTTATCCAGATTTAATTTTCTTACCAAATCATAAAATTAATACATTGTAAACCCTGTGAATGACATGATTGCTTTGAAGCTCAATGTTTTCATACAGTAATATCAACATAACTCACATTCCTTAGATTTGCAGTTTTATAATGACCCCAGAAGGTGGCGAAGATGAGCAAGACCTTTTAATGAGCCATTTTCTCTGTGGGCCTATAATTAACACTCATGCCTGTGAATTGGGTGAATTAGACCATCTTCTCCCTAGACTCAGTTCCTGGAGTACAAAATGTCTTTAAATATATGACCCACAAAATTTAATACCTATAAAATCTAATTAATTTTCTGGGAGATTGAAACAATCAAGCATTCCCCTGGAAGATTTAATATATGCTCTGTATTCTAATGATCCAGCATTCTAATAATTAGTTGATGAATTCTGCTGATTCTTTAGTTTTTACCTTTTAAATATTTTGACCTATGTCAATGAGTAAGGAAAAAATAAAAGTGTAAAATTGATTGAAATTTACTATTGCTGTCAAGTAATTATACTAGTGAGGATAAAGACTAGCAGTATCCAGCCACTTATCCTGATTGCAGGTGTTGGCCTAGATCACAGGGAGGTCTGAGCACAAGGCAGGGTACACCCTGAACAGGCTAATATATCAAGAGTAAAGTCTACACACTTAGCAGAGATCAGTTCATCAGCATGTTGGGCTTTACTTAGTCAGGCTTTACTTAGTTTAAATCAACTAAGTCAGTACATTAACATACAATGATTTCAGATTGATTCAGTATTTAGTGTGAAGTGAGCACAGAACAATAAATACTAAGGCCAGACTTTAGCTTTGTGGATAGAATTTCTGTGAACAACTACAGCTTTAAGTATTGATGCTTACTTCTGCCATAGTTTACTGATTTACTCTGAAGTTAGCTAGTGCTAAGATTAGTGTATGTTAAGTGAACAAACACCCAAAAGCATGGAGGATGAGGTTTACAGACTGATTCACATGAGGTAGAAGGACAACAGTTGAGAGACTTCTGTATAAACATAAATTATTAAAAAAAGCTAAATAATTAGTATATGGAGCAATAACAGAGGTAAAAGAAAATGGCCGAAGTACAGGGGGAATTATTATTAAGTACAGGGAGAACCATTAAGAGGCAGAGAAGGGCGGGTCCAGCCGCTGAAACGGAGAATACAGAACTACTGAATATGCATGAACGGAAGAGAGCAGCTATGACTAATCACCAGCTAAAGTGATTAGGTAGAGCTAATCCCCATCTCTATCCCCAGAGATGGGCAGTAGCCACATCCCACATCCCACCCGTTTTCTATCCTCAGCTTACAGCTTTGTATCCTCTCCTGCATTCTATCAGAAACATCACATATTGTAAAACATTGCTTTTGCACACTACATGAAAGTAAAAATGTGTTATCTTTGTTAAATGCAAGTTTTTGTGTCAAACGTTGCGATCTGTTTTCTGTTCTTTTGCCAGGGTGGATTGTTTTTCATATTAATTATTTATGTAATCTACTGTAATAATGATTACCATAGTATAAACCCAATAGAAAACAATCTCATACTTTAAAATTCAAGATGCAAGAAACATTTATTGTCAGGTGTAAATGGTAAAATTGTTGCCTGTGTGGTTCCTTCTGACTTGTGTCAGTAAACAAAACACAGGAATCATATTAAAGTGATTTAATTTCCAATATATAAGAAAAAGTCATATGAAATAAAAGGTAAAATAAATACAGCACTTCAAAAAAAGTACATGGATTGAGGAAAATAACAAAAATATTGATGCTGAATTTTTTTTAAAGAAAAAATTCGAGGAAATTTAAAATTAACACTATTTGTATTAACAACAGTAAATAAATTTGCTCACCCTATTAAAAGAAACACCTCCACTGCCTTCCTACACTCACCCTCTCCTTGTAATTCATGTTAAGATTCTGTGGTGGAGCTGCAGAATTAGGCCATCACTGTTCGTGGTCTGGTTACTTAATAAAGCTGTTTGTAGCCTTGCAGGAAATGAGTCACAACGCCTCTCCTAGCTAAGACAAAAAAAATCTTCTGTCACACAATATGAGCTGCTGCAGTGCTTGGTAATTGAGAATCAAAATTCCCCACCACATATTTATTGAATCATTCCCCTTGAAAAGACATATTTCTTGGAGAAAAGAGATTTTGGTTGGCTTCTAAATTAAACTTTGCAGGATTTTGTGGTGTTTTAAGTGGTCTTGTGTTTAGACACACCATGGCTGCAAATGCCAGACAACACAGTTTGTGCATCTGTGAATGTGCTGTGTGTTGACTCTTACGCCACAGTAAGCATTGCTCTGCAATGACTGTAAATTGTAAGCAATGCTTGTTACTCTCCTGATCCATTGACTAGGATAATTAACATATTAATTAACACATGCCAGTACAAGAGCTTTTCTTCACAAGTAATTTATCCCACTTTAATGCATGCACCAGATATTTTTAAGCACATCAGTACCTTAGAAATCAACATGTAGACTTGCCTGTGCATTTCCTAAAATTTCACATGAAAAATTATGGTTCTGAATTATTGGACTAAGTTCTTATGTCTTGATGCCTTGGGCCACTTCTTCCCATCCCATTGGATTATCATTGGACATATTAATGAGAACAATAATTATACCAAAGTGCCATGATGTATTTACAACAAAGAGATAGAAGAAGATGGTGTTTCAGCACTGCAACTCTGAATCCTTAAAGTGCAGCCGTCACACCATTAGCAGCACGCCAGACATACACGGCAGAACCAAGGGATGATGTCAGTGCAGCCTTACAGAGGCTTAAAGGCCAGGAGCTCTGGAAGAGATCAGCGTCTCCTCGAGAACCTTAGAATAAACTCTTTCAACATCCTTTACATTCACACATTAGCAGCACACATTTTCCTTCCCTTAGAAGGACAGTTGATTTTGTACATTAAGGCATTGCTCAAAAGGCTCTTTCTCTTAAATCCTCTGCTTCATATACAGGAAAAGCAGTGTGAAATTTAAACATTTCTGTTGTTTATTGTATGGTATTTGGCATAAACAAAAGTGACGATACTTTGTAATAATTAATTGATAATACTTTTATCAAATGTGAGGAGGTCAGAACTTGGGGGTGCCTTTCCACCTTGCTGCTCACAGGTTGCAGGTGTGCAATCAGCCTAAGGTGTCCCCTGTTACATGGCCAATAGAGGGAACGACAATAAAACTCCAGTGAGACATAATTTACTGAAGGGGGCAATGATATGCATAACTGAATACATGAGACAGACAGACGGTTGGTGGAAAATAAATGCAAAAATATTTACATGCATAATAAAACATGATGAAGTGATATGTCATAATTAAGAAATAAAGAGTTTTGGAGTTTAAGCCGGAACTCTGTGATATTTACATCAAAGGGGTTTAGAAGCATGTCAGCAGTAGGCTCGGTGGAAGCAGTCTGCACAATGTTTTTGAAGAAAGAACAGCTTGTGGTGAAAGGGAATTATTTGCCCTAGATAAAAACCTGTTTGATGTCTGTCCCAAATGCGCAGTGAATTTATGCAGATGGCTGAGACTGTACAGTGTAGCCACTTGAACAGCTTGTACTACAACTGTTACCTTCTATAAATGTTCATTGATCCAAAGTAATCTCACTCAGGAAAAAAAAAATATTACATTTCCGTTATAGTCTGTGAATAGCACAGCAGCACTAAAGGATTAGGTGTACTCTGTGTAATTGAGAAACATCATTACCACAAATTACTTTTCTCATTGAGATGAAATTTTATACATAAACAAATGACATTACGCTTAGCTTCAAGCTGAGACAAATATTTAATTTTGGTAGTGCTTGGATCAGTGTGCGTGTGTGTGTGTGTGTGTGTGTGTGTGTGTGTGTGTGTGTGTGTGTGTGTGTGTGAGAGAGAGAGAGGGGGGGGAGTCTTGAAGTTAGTCAATTGGTTCTATCAGAACTGTAATCATTTCTGATCGCCTTCCCCATTTACCTTCCCTTCTGGCCTCTCTTTCTGCCTTATTAATAGAGTTCTAAAATAATTACACCTTCATATTTGGCCCAGGTGGCTTTCCTTTCATGCTTGCTAATTAATCTAGCCCTGTTTCTCAAGTTCCAAATTTACAAAAGCACCAGAACACTTAATACGTTAGAGCTCTTGGGTTCCGTGTCTGTGAGCTGCTGCAGACTGTGACTGATGGTTCTCGTGAATGATGTAGTGGAGGACATGCTGTCAGACTGGCTCAGTTGTTATTAAATGTTTGTTTTGATAATTGTTAGAAAGTAATCAATTTAATCAGTCAGTAATACTTTAAGGATTTACACAACTTTCACACCTTACATGAATGTCTTTCAACTCCGAGGTGATAATAATCACAAAGATATAAACACTGTGCCTTTCACTCAGGATTAACAAAAACATGATCAGGTTAGTGCAGTTACTTCTCCCTCTTTTTCTGGACTGCAGAGAGGTTTTTTTATTTTTAGACAGCAGCACTTTGAAAAAAAATATTCTAATGTGCTGCTCCAAAATAGTGGTAATTGCAGCTAGTGCATTGTGGTGTGCTGGTGAAAAGAGGACAGAATGAGAGAGACAAAGAGATTTTGGTGCTGTGACACACCAGGCATAACTATTTGGAAGATATTTCTCACAGAGATGGGAGACTGACACAAGCTTCACACACATTGTGTGATTATAGATGATTAATGAAAGCTCACATTGCAACTACAGAGTTAAGGCTCCCTTACAGACAATGTCATCATTATTATTATTCATTTCATTCATTGTCTCAACTGCTTAGTCCTGGTGAGGGTCATGAGGAAGCCTGGAGCCCATCCCAGAGCACATAGGGTGCAGGGCAGGGGACACCAACCCACCACAGGGCACACACACACAACAGGCAATTTAGACATACCAATCAACGTAACCCGCATATCTTTGGACTGCGGGAGGAAACCAGAGCACCCGGAGAAAACCCACCAAGCACAGGGAGAACATGCAAACTCCACGCACACAGATCCAAGGCAGGAATTGAAGCCCAGGTCTGGAGGTGCGCGGCGACAGTGCTAACCACTACATTATCTACCAGCATGCTTGGATGTGACTCACGTGACTCACACTAGAGAGAGTAACAGATATAAGTTACTTTAACAAAGTTTGTTAAACAAAGGGCTGCTTGCAACTGAAGTTCAACTGCCCATAAAAAATAGACACTTAGAAAAAAATGTATATGGAAAAATTTGAAAAATGGTATTCAAATTATTACTTCAACAGCATTAACAGTTAATTTTAATGACTTCATTTGCAGGTCACATAGTGAATGTAGCACATGTCAGTTTAACAATGTTTAAAGACTAGTCACCACTTTAAATATCACCCTCATCATCCTAGCACAGAATGTTCTCCATTTCATCTTTGTTACCACTGCTACTAATACCATGTTTAAAATCCACATTTTAACAGTACAAAACAACCCATAAACATTCCTACTGAAGCACAATGCTCTCATTATTGTCACCAACTTGGAGACTGGTTTTACTTTCTTAGGGAACTGGTTTCCAAATACTCTGACAAGGTGAAAAATAAATAGCAGAAGCAATTTTATTAACTCAAAAAATGTGCTGCTGAATTATGTTTTCATAACGGGACAGTGTGCACATAATGAAGAAATAGTCCTGTTCCTTAAAACAGGACCCTGCAAAGACCAAAACACCTGAAGGTGGTTAGGGTCACCAGAGCAGAGAAGTCAAAAGTCGGGTTACATTTATGGATCAAAGTTTAAATTCAGTTCAGTTTATTTTTTATATAGCGCCTTTTGCAAAAAGTTGCCTCAAAGTGCTTTAGAGGATGAAGTTACAGATGTTAGAGAATTAACAGTGGGTGAACGATTATTGTTAATGATAAAGCCAAACAACAACAGAGGACAGGAACCAATAACTCCACAGCGTGGAGAAAGGTTCAACCGGCTGCCCAGCCCCTCCTGGACATACTAACATTACAGACTACATAGTTGAAAATGGAGACTATGAATGTAAATAGTCTTTCTGAACTCCAGGTGTAGTAATAACTCTCTTCAGGCTTATGGCATCCCAGGCAAAGGCTCCATGCGGGAGTGTAACTAACTCCAACAAGGTATCCCACTCAGATGGTGCCCAGTTGAGTACCGGGCACACATAAAAAATTTGAGTAATGTGAAAGTGCCCACTGATTCTGAGGAGGTACTTTGTGAAAAATGGGATGAGACTCTCAGTTTGTCCAGCTATTACAATAATTTGAAGTTATCAATCATGACAGGCTGTGGTAAATCTCATTAAGTTTGCATAAGGACTTTCTATATTTTGCTGGTCACAAGCGAGTGACTAAAAAGACCTGAAACCGCAGCAATATTAAGTCTCCACTTTTTGCACATTTAATAATTTAAAAATCCCAGCCTGCATGATTAAAATGCATTTTCATTAGCATTGCTTCATTTACTGGAGCACTTACAGGTATTAATTTGCCAAAACATGTAATGCAAAGTACCACTGATCAAAAATAATTGCTTTTGAAAGCACCCCACGTCTGTGTCAGCAGTCCCCCTCAATTTTAAGGTCTGTCAGTAAAAGGTGAAACCGCTCTGAAAATCAAAAGAGAACGTGATCTGTCTTACATCATTTTCCATGAACAAATATTACAGGAAAGCATGGCAAGGCATTCCAAAAACCTATTCAACGTTCTGCACACATAATACAAAATAACTAGCAGCACTAATATTATACCATGATTTATATTACCTAGCCCACATTACCAGATTTGATGTGTAGCTTATGTAAACTAGGCACTCAGGGCTTTGGATGTGTGTTGCATGGATGGCATTGGAGGATGTAAGAAATATGACATGCTATTTTTTTTCCTCTCCTAATATATATTTCTGTTCTGATTATATGTTTTTGCTAAACAATTTTTATTATATAATTATTTGGCAGACTTAAAACACAAAAAGGAATAAACTTGTATTCTTGAAATATAATAATAATATTTAAGTAGTTATATCAAAGTCTGTCCAACACAGCTATTTTAGGGTTTGCATCCTGAGAAAAACACAGAAAAAGAATTATTCTAAAATTTTATTATCATCATCATTATGTACATAACAGAAGGCTTGAAGTGAATGCTCAGTAATGCCTAAGCAATGCTCTGGTTCTTAAGTAAATTTTTAAATGTTAAAAAGGTTGTGATGTGGTGAAAATGACAGCATGAAAGAAAAGACCCTGTGAAAAATTACTCTAACATAAACTTCACTAAACTTAAGTCTGCAGCCCAAAGAAGAAGTTTACTTTTTAGTTTAAGGTACCATAATTCTCCTGACCCATTCATTACCTTATGAGCATCAATCAAAATTGTGTAACTAGTCTTTCATGTAGCAATGCTATTTTGGTGTATCTGAAGGGACAAAGATGGGAAGATGTTTGAAATTGAGTTTACACTGAATAAATGAAATGAGACCCCTATGGGGTGAAAACACCCTGGTGTGGTTTAATTGGAAATCGTAGCCATGACACCTTTATGACATTTTTCCATAGATTAAGTATAAATAGAAAGCTCGTTAAAAAACGAAAATGGAAGCCTGAACAAACTGAAATTGTACTACTGTTAAAATGTCATTAGGGTAATGATGGCTGTCTTGGGAAAGGCAGACGTTGTGTCCTGGTGAAGCAGTTACCCAGAGTTCAGTGCAAGGACATAATTTTCATTTCCTTCTCTTATTAAAATAACTTTGGGAGCTGCCTGAAACATGCAACCTTCTTTCATTGAAAGACAACATTGAATTGAATTATTCTAGTTTAACATGCTAACTATCAATTGCACTATATCTAAATATGATTCTGCTATTAGTGAAAACTGTTTTTAGTTTTTTAGTCACTGTTTAGTGACTTTTGCAGTGTTCAGTACCATGGATGACTTACACAAATAATGAACAACAGACGCAATATATGATTTTGGAAATGGGGAATAATGTGAAACACTGGCAGTCACTTTGCAGCACTCATGAATCTGAGATCATCTGACATACAGGATTACCTTATCATTTTAACCATAGAACAGGGTTAAGTGTTCCAGAAAGGACATCCTTATAATCTTCTATCCTGTGTTGGGAAATATGAAATATTAAATTATTTATTGCCCAGAAAAATTTGTTGTAAACCTCCATTAATGCAGCAGAGATTAATACTTCAGAGAGTAGTTCAGCTGAATTGTATTGCACAGGCAAGGAACAAGTTTCCTATTCCAAATACTTACCCTTCTTATCACAAAATTTTCCATTAACCACAACAAAATGCAATGCAACTTTTTTTATATAAAACCTATGAAAAGCAGGTCTGAAGAACATTGAAAACGAGTCATTACAGAATGTAAGTGACAGCGTTGATGTGTGCATTGAAAAATTGCAATCACAACTTATTAATTATTTGAGAATGAACAGCATCACTTATACACAGTCTACATATTTAATATATAATTTGCAGAAACCCTCAGTGGTTACGTGAAAATCTTTCACCAAGTTACTGTAAAGACAAAAGCAGAGCATGTTCGGGGAAACTGTACGGTTGTTCATAATGCAATGTGTGTTCCAATATATGGAACCATTAACCTTTTAGTCAGAGACAGCCAAAAGACATCTTATCAAAATATAACTGGATATAGTTCAGTATTACTGGTCAAAGATGCTGCAAGGGATAATTGAATAACTTCAGTATAAATGAGCTAAAGCAATAACGAAATGGCAAAACCTGATATTGGCACATGTGATAATGAAATAGCTGCAGTGAAACATCTGAGGAGCCTATGAGGAGAACGGGTACAGTCACAAAGTTAGGAAACTAGGATTTGAAGACATGCTGTAACTTTTTCTTCTACACAATATATATAGAATTGTGTTTGTGAGGTCTGTGGCTGAGATTAAAAATTAAAGATATAGCAATCTTTTAATGTTGTATGCCCCCCTCTGGGACTATTTCTATTTTCCCATGGACTCATCTATTTTCATTGGAGTAGAGAAAAGTTTAAATAATCATTAGACCACTGTAGAAGTTTTCTAAAAGCTGTGAAATTGGCAGCAGTAGGTTATGAAATATATGTGACAGAATTGTGGTAGGCGTACTGAACCAAGACAATTCCAGAGAACAAAAATCAATGCTTAATGAAGGAAACAGTGCAGATAGTAATCCGGTTAATGACATTGTGATGTAATAATTCAATAAGACAGGACTGATACATTAACACGTATTAGAGTATAATGGTTATATATATATATATATATATATATATATACAGGCCAATCTAATCATCGCAACATAATGTCACTAATGTGACAGTTGTAACCATATGATGTAACAGCAACACTTTCACATTACTCTATTTAAATAATTTGCAAACCCTTTCTTGAAAACTACTAAGCATAATGGTATAAGAGTTCTAAAAAAGGGAAACATACGTGACCAGTGTGTAGCACCACAAACACTAATGTGTCACATGCACACCTACCCTGTAAGTCCAGAGTAGACCATCAGGAATATATGTTACTAAATATATGTTTGTATACACTCCTTTGAATTGTACAATGTACAGTGATGGGTGGGAAAATACACTGACACTTCTGGAACAAGCAAGTTCATCTTACCTTTTTTAAAACTTGAAGAACAATCCAGGAAGACAATAAGGTCATTTACAATGCTTCATTTAAAGCAGAACATAGAGGACCACAACATCCATCCTGGAGGTGATGTGATTCAGGAGACCGAAATGTTCTTCACATCTTAACTGATCTGCTGTAGTGCTACCAGAGCTTATAGCAGAACCAAATGTAACTGTAAGGTAAGACTTTGGAAAAAAAAATGGTTTTCAGATCTAGTAAAGACCATGCTATAAGTTAGGACAGGTCTACAGAGACTTCATATATCTGCAGAGACTATATGACTTTAGTTCAAGGTGACTAAGGACAGGTACAAACTCATAAAGAAGGCACTGTGTAAACTGGCTGCTATATTAGCTCGGCTGGAGATAGCCTAGACAGGCGACCATTGTATGATTTATTGCCATTTGTTGCTAGAGAAATAATGCAAAGCTATACTGAATAAAGCCATAAATTTCTAAAACAAACCAAATTTCTAAAGTATTGCCTTTACCAAATGTCGTTTCACCAAATTGAAAACCCATTGAACTTCCTGAGAAAAGCGTCAGCAGATTTGTAGAGAGATGTTGTTTTTACATTGCAGTATAGAAACATCATCAAAAATTAAAACCTGACCAATAACATAAATACAACTAAATGAGAATTCTGGCTGTCATCAAAAATGAAGAAATAATGGTAAGAAAACACAGCCAAACTTTTTCATTGCCAGAAGAGGGATGAAAGTTGGGCATAATTATCTACTAGCAAAACTGCATTCAAAATGTGGTCAAAAAAAAAAAAAGTCAAGATAAGTATTTTACCATCTTCTTATTCAGGGCTGTCTCTAGCATTTTGGAGGCCCTAAGCAGAATCCTCACTGACCTAGAATTTGCAAGTATTATACAAAACACTACAGATAACTGTAAATAAGGTCTGCTGATGTAGTCTAGTATCTAGCATCTAGTATGTGTTTTGAAAAATGAAAAAACTACATTACAACATGTATTTCAGAAAACCACTAAATTAAGAAACTGCATAGTTAACCTAAATTTTGACAAGTCTTTATGGTTTTGCATTACCTTATTAATTAATCAATATTCACTACCAATATTTTAAATTTTGAGTTCTTGTAACAGTAACTGCTAAATAACAATAGTCCAAAGTGTATTGTTATGTTCCCTGGTGAGTGTGTATCATGACTAAATGTTATCCTCCTGCTGTCGGTGTGGAGTGTGTTTGCTGGTGTTATCAGTGACACACTTTCAGAATGGATCAATTTGTGTGATCATAGGCTGCTACTAAACTGTGTAATGCTGTTTGATTAGAAAAACAACCATTTCAGTTGTCAACATTATCTTCTGATGACATGGATCAGCAGATCTCAACTACATATCCTTGACATTAGTGCTTTTCTTCTGTATGGCTATGTTGGGGCCTCCTGCGGGTTGGGGCCCTAAGCACCCATTTATGTCTCTTATGCCTACAGCTGGTACTATTCTTGAGTATGTGAGCAGGAATTCAGCCTTATGCAAACATTAAGCCATCTATGTTTTACAAATGCCCTGTGGTGGGTTGGCATCCTGCCCAGGGTGTCCCCTGCCCTGTGCCCCTTGCCTCCTGGAATGAGCTCCAGGCTTCCCACGACGCTGCATTGGATAAGGTGGTATAACAAATGGATGGATGGATGGATGGATGAATGGATAATATACAAATTCCTACAGCTCTGTAAAATAGAAAAAAATATCTTGCTACTGTAACTTTTCAAGAAAACAGACTAATAGTGAGATGATGTAAAGGAGAACACTTGAGCAGGGTTTTTGTACATGTAAGATAAGAGAGATGTCTTTAAACCAGTGAACAAGCCCTAAAACACAATAATACAGATTTCATCACCGAAACCTGTATTATTAAATATGGTGTCATTAATGAACACAGTAGGGACTGCAGAACCTAACAAACATTTGCCATATTGGTTATATGATTAAACAAAATTGATAGATTTTATTTTTATTTATATGGAAATATTATACATTATTTCATAACAATAAAGACATTAATTCATTTGAAACCACATGCTAACATCTTTCATGCTTGGTAGTAGACTTTGCTATAATTAGTTAGAACAAGTTCTACACTATTATTTCCAACCTTTTAATCCTTCATCAAGATGTGGGTAAGCAGTCTAATATGCAGGCCAAGAAATGGGGGATTAACACTGAGACTAGCTTAGTCACATAGAAGAAAAACGCCCTCTTTAACAACAGTGAAATCTTAGGCGGATTTCCTGTCAAACACAAGTTAAACATGAACCTCTAATCTCTTCACACAGCTGATCTAATTTCCTGAAAATCCATGCGAATCTTACACTGCAAAGATCAGCTGCAGAGACATCGATGACCAGGCGAAAAATGTGCAAACAGCTCAAAGATGGGATGAAATGGACAAAACCAAATATCGTCAGACAGCCTGCTGGAAAGAATGTTTTTCTACAGCTTTGAAGATTAACAACATACCACAGCAGTGGCAAACAGTACCATCATCATTTGTTTACCAAAGCTCTCAGTTTTGTACATACTGAAGAAATGTGTAAGACTGCAATTTGAAGGCTGTGTAACAATGTGCAGCTCATTTAAAAAAAATATACAAGAACACATCTGTCAGATGCCTTCTGAAAGACAAGCTCACAGGAAGTTTACTGCTTAGAGCTGCTATGTTTTATTATTTGAACCGAAAATTTATCCTAAAAACATTTTATTTTTTATTAGACCATCATGAGTCACATGCATAATGAGCTTTTAGTCAGGGATCTTGGGAGAAAGATATTTTTAATTTTAGTATCACGATATATATACGAAGGTTATTTTGTACACACTGACTGACAGAACACAAGAGGACGCGAATCTAGTGGGTGTATATTAAAAAAGAATCATCATGATCTAAAGAATGACCCTACAAATGCTTCCATAAAAAGTAATAGTGGCTTTTGAAGGGTAAAAAAACATTTCTGAAAGAACATGCAATTTCACAGTTCAAGCTGCATGAAATGCAGTTTCCCTTGGATATGTAGAACATGTCTGATTATGCAAACCAGTGAGTGGGAAGGGGGCTTGTCTTCTTGCTGCCCTGGGAATCGAAAACCTGTATGAACAACATATTTCCCTGGACTCACACTCCACCTGCCTCTCATTTCCCCTCTGAATCCTTTATACAGCTCACTTTGTTGCAGTGAAAGGAACATCTGTGGGCCTGAATCTTGACCAGTGCTGGCCTTTTTCGAATTTGTAGTTTCCCCTTACTTTGCTTCTGTATTTTTACTTTTTATTTCAAAATGCAGATGGTTCCACGCCTTTTTTTGTAGTTCCATTTAGGAAGCCCCCTCGGTGTACAGTCTCTTACTGTGTGACTTCGGGCATCATCACAGTTTGAGCTTTCCCACACAACAGATTATTACATTTTCTAACATTGGCCTTTAGTGGAAATGCTTCTTATTGTAATTGCTTCTTTAAAAGTGTACATACACAATGCATAAAGACAAATCAATTACAATAAGATGGCAATAAAAGAGCTACTGAAACAGTTTCAATTTTTGACATGAATTTCAGTAGTTGTTTTATTGTCATCTTTATCAAGTCAGCATTTACAGTATTTGAGCACATTTGAGAGTGTACAGAAGGAAGCTGTGTACACACGCACGTGTTCACACACATGAATACGCAACAATGGAATTTAGATACATCAGTCCACCCATAGAGCAAAATGAAATGAGTGTAGCTGCATAATTACAGGGAAAATGGTGAAACTCAAGGCGATGAGTCATTATTGAAGGACACAGTTCATGGTAGAACATGTTAAGCTGAACGACACAATGAAGACAGCATTTGTGATGTGCTACTAAATAGTGTATTTTGACAGCTTATTGAAATGTTCTGAAAGAACTTGTTAAAGCTATCATGTTAAAATCAGCAATAAGAAACATCTCGCATCTGCCAGTGTCCTTCATTTCAGTCATCTTTTTGCTTTCTTATCTATTTTAACTTTATTATAGAATTGATTTTTGTTTTTCAAAAATGTCATTAACTTAATGAGTTCCCAAATACCCACATTGTTATTAGCTAAAACAATGGTTTTATATCAGTCCCATTGCTGGTGGTTAAACTATTGTCCTCAAATATTATATCTCTGCATTAAATCAAGGTTGTTATAAACAGAGGTAAATGTGAGCAACTCTTTATGTAAGCAGGTCGTCTCCACCCTATATGGGGTGATGCCTAAACCAAAGACTACTTCCATTAGCAGAACAAAAGACAACAGCAAAGTGTAAGATTAACAGATATTATGTAGCTCCCTGCCAAAAGCCCCCTTCAACCAGCATTTCGCTAGTCCAGCCTATCAAGCATCTGAAGATATCTCAGAAGTATGTCAAACACAGTGGGACTGAATAATCATTTAGTGCCTTCATAACTCCACATGAGTTATGTAAGTTGAGCACTGGGGAATGCTCTCTGTGAACAGGCTTCACATTTTTTACAGGTCTTATAAATCTTGAACCCTAAAGAATTAATTTTAGAAATATGTATTACTACTGTTTACAGTCTGATTGGGTGTAGTTTAGACATGGAATTTTTACATGATTTTTCATAATGTTTATTATATTATTTCCTAAACCTAATTTATTGTGGCTCAGTCTTTCCATAGGATATAATCATATTATGCAGTCCATTATAATATGACTAAAAAATATATGTACTGTTTATTTCTATTGGCTGACAATAACCATAGTATCAGTGCAGCAGTGACATAAAAAAGTTAAAAAGTCAAGATTCTTTTCCCAAGCAAGAACACCTAATCCAATATTTGTTTGCAAGTACTGTTTGTTCTTTTATTTATTTTTCATTGACTCAAGGTCATGGAAGCTGTGTTCTTATTTCTCAGTTTACCCATGATGCATCAGAATGCCTGTCAAAGAGATTCCATTCATGTTTCAAAAATAACCAACTAGGAAATGGATGTTGTACACATGAAATAGTCATCATGCTTCCTGACATGATTCAAATGGAGCAGTAATTGGTTTCCCATCTTCCCTCTGTTTTTCCACCTTAATTGCCTTTCCCCATCAGTTAAGCCTCAGAATGCTGCAGAACTACGGCCTTCAGTGGCAGACTTCAAACCTGGCTTCAGCCAAAAAGGGAAAGTTGGATCCACATATGGATTTCCAGAAGGACCAAAATGTGGAAAGGTATCAAAGAGGAAGATCTTCAAATGCAATCTGACCAAGCAAAGACTATCCAAAATAACAGCCAAAACTTAAATCCTAAAACAGGAATGGGTCAAAATAAAAAGAAGCACACACATACATATTACATAAGCACGTAACCACACAACACACACACACACACACACACACACACACACACACACACACACACACACAAAAAAGGCCAGAAGGGCACTTGTAAATAACTAATCCAAGCACTCACTCTGCTTATTCTGTGTTGTATCTGTATTTTCTGAAAGGAGCTACAGATGTGGATGTTCACAGACCTTTCAGCATGATGTGACAAAGCATTTTGCTGAGAGAAATCTGTATGCAGTCTGGATAAGTGTCATGTTTATACGCTCAATATTTACTCTGATGTTTATGCATGCTTATGAGCACAATGTATAATTACCCTAAACAAAAGCCTACTATTGTGTGAATGCGGTTCCATATCCCTCCATGCGGGAATGCTGAAATGCATCCACATCTTACAACATATGGCCACACACAGAATACACCAACTACATTTATTTCCTTTAAACTTTGCAATTTTATTCAACATCTTAATTGAAAACTGTGCACATACTTTGCAGTACAAATAGATATGTCTAACCAGGACACTATCAACAACTCTCAAATTATTTATTGTTATCTTTTAGAGCACCGTGGAAAATCCACATTCTGAAAATAGAACTCAAATCATCATAATGGAGAATGCTAAATCTCATTTTAAATAAAATCTCCATTTTTTGTTTACAGGAGCCATATTAAATGTCGAGTGAGTATTATCTCACCACAACCCTACTGCTTTATTGGACAAATGAAAAATGGACTGATGATAATCCATAGTAATAATCATATCCCACTTCTGACACCGGAAAGAGGTGGATTTTCAGCCTGGCTGTAATCTGCCATTCAGATGGTTCTTTGCCAGCCCAAAGCAGCTCCTCAGCACATGTGTGGCTGTGCACCTGCAGGAGAATGTGTGAAGATGAAACCCTACCTCAGCTTCTGTGGCCTCACTGGTAAACACAAACGAAAAGTGTTCTATAATAGACAGTGCTAGTACAGCATCATTAAAACATTACAATAAATATTTAATTAGGTCAATTTTGAAAATGGGATAAATAAAGTGTATCATAAACTCTTTAAGGGTGAACATATGACGTTTGATTCACAGTGCCAAAACCTGGCTGTTAATCCTGCCTGTCGGACATGTTTATGTCTGTTTTGCTGTCTGCCATGATGTACTGTGAAGTACAGGCCTCCTGTAACGCCTCACACTGAGCACTACCGTGCCAGATTAGGCCTGAATAACAGCACTAACAGAAACAGGGCCTTCTTTTTAAAGCCTCCATTCCAGCTCTGGGATTTTAATCCTCCGTACAAGGGGGAGCAGGAAAATGTTTCGGCAGACATAGGAAGGCTTCTGGAATATCCTCTTATGGTCTTAAAAATCAATGTCAAACACACATGCGTGTACACACATGTATACACATACAAATGTAATATTTCAAATCTAACCAATCAAAGACATGCATACATATATATGGGCAAATTAAATACAAACAAACAAATTCAGGAATGTCATGTGGCATTAAAATGAAAGCAACTGAGTATCTGAATCTTCTGAATGACCTGATTCTACCATCAGTTGATTTTTTCTTCCCTGATGACACGGGCATATTCCAGGCCAACAATGCCAAGATTCATCAGGCGAAAACTGTGAATCAGGGTTTCAGAGAGCATGAGGAATCACTTAACACATGAACTGGCCACCACAGAATCCTGACTTTAACCCCCTTGGAAGTCTTTAGGATGTGTTGGAGAAGAAGTAAGAGAGAGGTTAGACTCTCTCGTCATCAGTACAAGATTTTGGTGAAAAACTAATGCAAATCTGGGTGAAAAGAAATGCTGAGATGCTGCATCAAAACAATACCTTTAATTTTTCACCAATTTTTGAGCTACTTAATCTCTGCTTCTTAAGTGTGGTCTGTTTTCAAAAGGCAGAACACATTATACTTGACATTAATGCATCCCATCACAAATAGAAACTAAATAATTTAACAGGTTATTTTAACAAACAATTGAGAAATCACAACATGTAAAGAATTATAACTCAGCAGTGTTATGGACTGTTGGTGAATACAGACACACAAAGATTACAGTCCAGAAAAGTGCCCACTACTGTTTTCATTTTTGAATGGCAGTCATTACATTAAATGCTTATATTGAGAATGTGGTTTATGCAAAGAGATCTTTCCTTAACCTATACAGCAGATCATCCATCCATCCATCCATTATCTTAACCGCTTATTCCTGGTGAGGGTCGCGGGGAAACCTGGAGCCCATCCCA